>RJWT010011505.1:0-23246 GCA_004365215.1 Cuniculus paca
CTTAATCCCTAATGTAATAGGGTTTGAAGAGAGTCTTCAGGAGTTAATTAGGTCATGAGAGTGGAGACCACAAATCTGTGAGCTAGAGGAGAGCCCTCACAGAACATAATTATACCGCCACCCTAATCTTGAAATTCCAGTCTTCATATCTATGGGAAATAATTGTGGGTTGCTATTTAAACCACCTAGTCTATGGTAATGTATTATTGCCACCATAACTGATCAAGAAAGTCATTATCCAATTTGTCTTAGTAGAAAAATCTTTTATTCCATTCTAGGATAAAGTAGTGTGGTAGAAAATTATGGAAAGCAAATATTCAAAGTATATACTTGGGTTAAATCATTCAATCAATATTCTAGGCTGTTTCTGGTTCATATAGCACGAATACAAAGAACTGAAGCACATGATCCACATGGTTCATTTTTGTAAGGATTTACCAGTTAACTAACAGTTGCACCATACTTATTAGTAGTGAGGTGTTTCCTGAGGTATTTCCTGAAGTATTTGCTCAATTTTACCTGCTACTTCCAGGCCTCTGCTACTTGCTCAATATGGAGTTTCAGCTTTACTCAATGAGTGTCCATGCCTCATTATGCTACCTCGATCTTCCCTGGTTGGATAGTCCAGACAACAGTTCAGGCTTCTCCTTATCTGCTATGACAATTTTAGTGCCCAGTGCAAAGCTAACTGAGCCCAGGAAGAATCCAGATCCTCAGTCATGGTGGTAGAACTGAGCAACACAATCAAAAAGCAGACTGTGAAATCAAAAGGTTTCACACTTGGGGTGAAATCTGACCAATGAAACTCAGGAGAAAGCAAGGAGCTCATTTCTTCATCTTTACTCACTATCCTCCTAAAGGAAAATGTTGGGGAAAGTGTTTCTATTAGTCTCTTCACAGGCATTTCTTCTAACAAGCTCAATCATCTAGCACTTTATATGTCATTTTTTCCCCTCTCAGCTTTCTCAGCTTGGCATTTCACCATTCCTAAATCATTAATACTTAAGCTTCACTTTATGCTTTTTTTTCTTCCCAAGGGATACTTTGGCCAATTGTGCTTCTAACACAGTACACACACAGGTGCCCAGCCAAGTGGTATGTTCATCTCATTGATGTCAGCAGTCGCAGATGTCCATGCCCAATTATGTTGATTACTTCCTTTAGTCTATCTTAGAAGTAGCTAAAATTTCTGCTCTCGAGCCTCTCTTTCAATCAGAGGCACACACCAAGATGCAGCTGTTACATCAGGAGCTGCGATTCTGTCCTCCTGCCAACTGGCACGTTCCATTCCATAGCAGACATTCTTGGGATGTGGAATCTAAAGCATCAGCCAGGGGCATAGCTTAACATCCCTGCAGTGGTGTGGTAAGGAGTAAACATAAACATTCATTTTATTTTTCCAGAGAAATAGAAAGTCATAAATCACGCTTTCGTGCAGTCCTTTGCCAAAGATACATTAACTTTCCACAAAGGCTTGGAGGTACACATAGGAGTCGGCAGAGTCTGCTGAATGACCTCTGAACATCTGAGAAGGAAAGATATACTAGCATGCAGTAGAATGTATCATGTCCTGCAAACATTTAACTCCACCCAGAAGCTTTGACTTAGATTCAGTTTGGAAAAGTGGTCTCTTAAGGTGTATTTAGCAAAGGATCTTGAGATGAAATTCTGCTGCACTTGAGTCCAATTGACAAGGTTTCTTGTATGAAGCAAAAGAGACACAGATAAAGTCATTGAAGATAGGGGTAGAGAAAGGAGCTATTGTCTCATAATTCAAGGAATAGTAGGAGCCCCAGAAGCTGGAATAGGCAAGGAAGTAGTCTCTTGTAAAGGCATTGGAAAGGCACCTTGATTCCAGGCTTCAGGCCTCCACTACTGAGAAAGAGCAAATTTCTGCTCTTTCGGGTTACTCAACTTGTTGCATTTTATCATGGTGCACATAAGAAACTAATGTAAAGCATAGTGGGAGATCCCGAAGCCGTTGCAGAAAATGTTAGTGAGCTGAGAGAAGTAAGTAGTAAAACACAACAAGGAACTTAATGCCAAAATGTGTCTCTGCCTCATTCTACACTTCCGCATACCTACTAGGAAGCTAGCAGCATTCCCTTCACCTGAGTTTGTCACTGCATCTTTTCATTATGTTCCAAGAGCAAAGAATTCCTTAAGGTTAAATATATTGATTTGTAGAACATAAAGGTAACAGTATATTTTCCCCTGGTCACATACACTAGTCTTGAGAATTATGCTTAAAATTTAGTATCTCAAATAAAGGTTTTTCAATTTAGTAAATTGCTCAGTCAGTATACTACTTATAAACAAATTGAAATAAATGCATTAAACCTGGGGATGCAGTACAATTATGGTGGAGACTTTTGATGATTAATTACTTGACACCAAGTTTGAGTTTAAGTAAATTTTTCTTTTATGTGATGAATTTTAAAAAAAGGTTTACCATAATCTAAAAGTCCAAAGATACTATTATCAATAAAAATCTGATAGGTCTCACAGTAAAAAATAGAATTTCATGCTATTTCTTGTATCATAGGTATAGTAGTCAAAGTTTGAAACCAGAACTTTCAATGGAAACAAATATATTCTCTTAATTTGCCTGAATTTGTAACCAATATCCTGGCTCTGCAGTCTTCTCTTAACTATTTTTGTTTCTTTTTGTGCTTATGACTTGTTCTACCTTCTCCATAATTAAGGTACCCCAGTAGTACAAAAATATAAATAGAGAGCCAGTGATTTAGCTCAGTGGCATAAGAGCCTACCCGGCAAGCGTGAGGTTGTGAGTTTGATCCGAAAGAAAGAAAGAAAGAAAGAAAGAAAGAAAGAAAGAAAGAAAGAAAGAAAGAAAGAAAGAAAGAAAGAAAGAAAGAAAGAAAGAAAATATGTATTTGTTAAATGTATTAGTATATTTCTGATTTGCTCATTGTTTTACATCTCACAAAATGCAACTTTTTCCAGCTGTGGACAGTTACAGGACTACTGTGCAATGTTTTTTGAGCTTTTTATTGTTTCTCTGTAGATACTATGAATCATCATCAATAAAATAGTAGCTTTTTGGTTCTATTGAATGACACCAGTTTCTGTTTTGGGGGAGTACAGACTTCTCTATCTATATGAAGAAAGTTGGGCATACCTATAATATTTCATCTGGGAGTCAAATTGTCTCTTGAATATACAAACCAACAAACTACAACAAGATACATAAATGGAAAACTTGACAATTGTTCAAGAATGAGTGACAGAACCTCAAACGTGTGAATAATGTTTTATTCACAGTTATTGTGTCATCTATTCGGCAAAACATGTAGCCAAGTCCTATCTACCTATTTTTGTCTGAGTAAATTATCTTAATATCTGATGATCCTTGGGTGAAACCTCAAGTTTTATATTTTTTTCACGAGGCTGCCCCCATGCCACATATATACTGAGAATTCGAAATGGGTAACTGATACAAAAACTGCACATCTTTAATCTAAAATTGTCCTAACATTCTTGAAGGTTTTTTTGATAACAAGATGTTTTAAAGTACATGTGATTAGAAGAGCTATTCGGAACCATTCCAAATCAACTGAACTGATGACAGTATTTATTGAAATATGTTAACATTGCAGTTTTTAACCAGGCAAATTGCAGCTTTTTTTGTGTAGCGGAACTCGAACTCAGGACCTCATGCTTGCCAGGCAGGTGCTATGCCACTGAGCTATATCCTGGGCACCAAATTTCAACTTTTGAAGAATGAATTTACCTTACTTGGGTTAAACTGCCTGACCACAGTACATAACCATGAGTTTTATATTTTATAATGGGTTTTTGCAATTAAACTATGAATACCTGTGAGAAAATGCACTAATTTCTCCATATGCTTCATTGAAAAAAAAATTGAAAAGCGTATGTGTGTGTGTGTATGTCTGTATACACATGTATGCTCTTCCAAGGTTTGAGTATAAATGGACAGTGTTCTAAAACCTGCAATAGATATCATGTGACAACAAGCAAAAGGGCACTCTACCTAACAAAGAAATTCTTTTGTAGTGTGATGATATTTTTCTGTTCCTTGGAGATTTCCTTGTTCCCAAGCCATCCTTACAACATTTTCTTCTTTATGACTTTTCCTCCTAGAATTGTGGGACTTCTTCAGTCATGAATCATTATTTTGAAGATGAGATAATTTTTCAGCAATGATTTCCAGGGTAGTTTTGCTCCTATGAATGCACAGTTGAATCATTAACACAAGGATAAGCATTTTAAATTTTATGTTCTATGAGTTCCACACTCGGAGAGTCCATGAGAAATTACCTAGTGTCAAAAAGAATGCAATTTTGACTATAATAATACTCTATAATAATAGAGGGTAAAAAGGAATTGCATTTTAATAAGTGAAGAGCCCAGTACAGAATATAAAGCAATGTTCTTCCAAAAAGGTTTTAATCAGAATTTGTCTTGTTCAAATTTTTAAAAATAAGTTTAAATAGCTAATGATTATAAATCTGCCTCTCAAATCAACATTTTCTTGATTATTTATCCTAATATAAATGCTAAACTCATAACAGCTTCATTTTGTATCTAAAAAATTAACAAACTTTAAACTTTTTATAGTACCTTGAAAACTAAATATAAAAGCAGGTATTTTTATTAGTTATTTCAATGAAATGGCTCTTCTATGGTTCTAATTACATTGAGACTTATCAAAGCTGCATTATACTCCACATTTAAATTACACTGAATGTACAAACCATTGTGTCAAGAAATAGGGTCTTCTATCCTCTACCTCAGACATCTCACACTATAAGAGACATGCAAGAGATTTAAAAAGCATAATGTATAAGCACAGGATGTGGGTTAGAGAAGAAAAGAAAAGCTTTACTACACATGGTAGGGACTGAAAAGTTAAAAAGTTTGCAGATGGGGTTAAGAAAGGGAAGTTGCGGACTATTTTGAAAAGGAGAAAAAGAGACAAGAGGAGACAGACGGGAAGAGGGAGAAGTTGAGGAGGAAGGATAGATGGAGGTGGAGGGGAAGGGGGAGGCAGAGGGAAAGATTTCATAAAGTATCATAATAGACATAGAGATAGAAGTAGCATAGAGGTTGGAGGAGAGACACAGTTTGGAAATACGTATGAGAGAGAATCCATGAGTGTACTTAAATTCATGTGAATGGTGTGTGTGTGTGTGTGTGTGTGTGCACGCTTGTGTATGTTCCTGTGTGTGTGCATCTGAAGGTCTTTTTCCAACACATCAGAAAACTGAATATTAGCATGGAATATATAAAGAGTTAATGGTGAGAATATTTAGAAGGAATTCATATCATGAATCATTCATATTTCAGAAGTTAACGTGGTAACAAAGTCTTCAGTGGAAGGAAGATTTCATTTTCCTTTTTACTGTTGGTTTCTTAGGTTCAACTAACTCCTTAAAAAAAGGCAGAGGAAATAGCTCCTCAAAGATAGATACAAAATCAAAGTTGCAAGGTAGTGTAGATTATATTTAACTAGGCAGAGCAATCATGGGGATAAAATATGAGGATAATTGAAAGAATAATGAAGTATGCTAAAATAAAGCTACTTAATGTTTAATATTTTGTTGACAAGTTGAGTTTTGTTTATTAGACTTAGTTTCATTCTTTCAAACTATTTTCAAAAGCAAATCTTTCCACTAAAAGTATACATTAAAAAAATAAAGTGAGCAAAATAATCATCATTGGTGTACACTCATTTTTATAACAATATCTCACTTACATGGTTCTGTTCCTAAATACTATGTCTCTGGTGTTTTTCTGAAGGTATTTTCTCCCTACATTTGAGTTATGCTGTTAATAACATGCAAAATTTATCACAATTGTCATCAATTCCAATTAAAGTTATTTCTCCATAGACATGGATGCTTTTAACTAAAAAAAACATTAGTTCCAGAAATATTTAGTCAGTTGAAAATATTTTGAATTGTACTATTTATTTCCTATAATAGTTTCCTATTAACATTTTAATTTTTAGGCCTAAATACTTTAATAAGTGATATTCCTGCTGTAAGTGCTTCTCAACAAAATATTTCAAAAGATAATACTTATTATATATTTTCTCTCTTTTATGGTATCTTTATTAGCTGCTGGAAAACTGTAGCCTTTGATTTTACTTATCAGATTTTTTACAAAAATTTTGTTGTTTAGTTATTCTGTGCATAAGTAAAATATTGATATATACAAAATACGTAAGTATTGACAATACAAAAAGAAAGTTGTCAATCTGTGGTTTTCATTGATTTCAGTAACACAATGTTTCAGGGTGCTGTTATGATTTGTATGTATGTCATACCAAACTCAGCTGACAGTGCATTTCTAATTTGTGTGTTTTTATAGTTGTTCAGAATATAATATATTCACTTACAGCTAAGAGCTCCACAAAAGTTCTTCCTGTGTTACAGTTTTCCAAAGTACAATAACAGAACATAAATATCCATCTAGTTAACAAATGTTGTAATTCTCAGATCCTTTAATAAATGCAATTTGAACTCTCATCATTTATTTTATACAATCTCATAATTTTAGGGAAAATACATTGTCTTTTTACTTGTTATCTTTTTGTCTATCTTTAAATGTACTTCAGTTTGTTAGTAGATGAAGTACTTTCATTCTCCATTTGTGTAATATTTAAATGCAAGATTTTTGAAATGATGTGAAACATCATGCAACCAAACTGAGAAAAACACTTTTAAAAGTATGTACTTGATGTTAGTTCATATTGCAAGTCAATTGATAATGGATTGAAAGAATGTTTTGCAGTATTAAACTGTTTTTTCAACATTAAAATTTTCAGAAAAATCGTACACTTACGTACTTGTAAAATACAAGCATCGTAAAAATTTCCTGAATTGATCCACAAAAACAGCGCCACGCTGGGCCCGACGTGGAACCGGGACATCCAGAGCCAAACCTCTCCCTGTGAGTCAGCATCAGCGCGGACTGTGAAGAGGGAGAACTAGACCAGCCCCACGGAAACGGTGTCATGCTGGGGCCACCGTGGGACCGGGACGTCCAGAACCAAGCCTCTCCCCCTATTTCAATGATAGTAAGATGTATATGTTAGCCATTTAGTATTTAAAAAATAAATAAATAAATAAATAAAATCCTAAATACTCTTGAAAAAAAAATTTCCTGAATTGCATGCATGCAAAAATCTTTACTTCACTTTTAGTTAGCACAATTGAACAAATTATTTGTATATGTTATATATGTGCTATGATGAAATTTGAGTATATACTCTTAATTTCAGTAGAATATTGTTTTTAGAATGTCATTATATCTGATATATATTTGTGTTTTATTTGGCATTAGAATTATCTTAGAAAGTAGAGAGGTAGATTTTGTTTTTCACATTGGATGGAGAAAAAGGGATGCAGGGAGACAGGAGGAGAGGGAAAAGAGATTTAAAAAAAGAACTGAGATGTATTATGGACATGGATCACCTTGCCACAAGGAATGTAATCATTATCTAATTCAAACATGTACAAATAAAAATTACTAAGTCACACAGTATTAATTGAAAAAATATTATCCTTACATCAAACCTTGAAAACAAATTTATACTAACTGTCAATCATAATAGTGTCCTATATTTTACTTTCAACACAATGAATCTACAAAAATTTACAGAGATTCCATGATTTATTAAAAGCATAAACTACTATTGGAATTTTCTTTTCTGGTTCTCTATTTGAAGAAACTAATATCTAGCACTAAACTACATGTACCAGTGATTAGTGCTTGGATTGTTCTTGGGTTTTCTTTGGTAATGCTTGCAAAAGAAGAACGAAGTTGAAAATGAGCAAAAGTGCCTTAGGGAAGATTTCTACAGCTACATATGTTAAATTTACATCATATACACAAACTTCTTAACTAAAAACTTTTGCGACAATTGTTGATATTACATCTTCAGAGTTCTCTTTCCCTTTTCCTGGGTGGCTCCAATAGTGTATGCTAATATCTACAACATTTATGCCAAATCAATATTTTTTCAACTTTGGAGCAGTAGGGATTCAGCCTTTTAACTTTTTTATTGAACGACCATTTTTGTTTTCCTCTTTGCTGCCTCATAAGTTTACTGTAAAATTTGAAAGCCAGGCAATTTCATTGCTAAACAATAAAATGTGTGTTTCTCCATTTTGCATAAGTGGACCTGAAGTGGCAAGAATTCAGAGTTAATACCTTGGAACTGTCATTAAGAAAGACACAGGGCCCTCACATGAATTTTAAATCGTAATTGTTCAGGGTCTCCGATTTGACCCTAATTGCTAGTAAGTTCAGCTTATCACTTTCTTTTATGTACATACCAGTGGAAGATGTCTGGGCCTAAGAAAACACATGGTTTATTGCTCAAAAAGTTCAAGTAGTACTTTGCTTTATTTCTCACACTCAAATTCACAGCATGATGACAAATAGGAGAACTGTCTTCATGGGTGCATTTAGTGATTGAATCTCAGGATTAGAACTCCACAGCTAGGAGGGTCTGACTTCTAACTAAGGACCTTTCAATCTTCTCTTTCAGAAAAAAGATTGTTCAGCTCCTTGGAGAGTAAGAAAATCTCGCTTAGGGAAGTAGCAGAAGGCAATTCCAGATTTATTTCCCTATAATGGAAGCAAATCTCCAAAAACAAGGGGATCAGGGAATTTATTCTTAAAGGTCTCCAGGAAAGAAAATACTCTTTTCTTCTGTGCATTATTTAATCCTCCTTGAACAAAGTTTTATCAGTACCTTTTGCTTGTGTGAAATGTAGAGAGAAATAACTTCTTACATGGACATACAACCTCTTTTCCATAGTTACAGCTTTAACTGATATCAGTTTTAGTGAATAAGTTCCATGACTTATAAGAATAAAAATGTAAGCACATTTTCGAGGGTTGGGACATTTTCTTCCTTTCTGATCAACTCCATCATTTGGAGTGTGCTCAGTAATGGAACAGTCTTTGCATTTCACAAACTCCTCAATCACTTTTCTCCAGGCTGCTTAGTAAGTTCATAATCAGAGTCAACATACTTTCTTCACCTCTTTTTTTTTTTTCTGTTCCTTATCCAAAGACGTATAACCAGTTTTGTAGTTTGTCTAGGCAACACCTGTAGGCTGAAGTCTAATTTAGTCCGGTGCTTCCTTAGACTGAGTGTGTAAGCCTACCTGATTCTGGATTTTTTTCAAGAAATTCGACCACATAGAAAAGAAGCAAGAAGAAGACTGCAGTATGAAATAGAGTTTAAATTAGAGTCACTTATTAGATACTTTACAGTTGGAAGAGTTTGAGCATGCTCATGTTTTCATAATTATTTTGACCATGTTCGTGTTTTGAAGAACTATACCAAGGTAAAAGGTATTAATCTTGTAAAGATAAGTTAGATGGAGACAAAAGTTGCCCAATGTAAAAGCAGGAATGACCCCAAGTGCATCTCTTCTTCTAACAAAGGAAGCATAGGTGCCACTTGAGGTAGCCATACAAGCAGAAAAATTAAAAATGGGGAAAGATCATAAGTTATAATATCTATTGTCACCTTGCAATATAAAGCAAGCTCATACTCTCACGTATACTGGTTATGGAAGTAGAGTTGAGATCTAAATGAAAGGGCTAATAATGTGATGTGTTGGCCAAAGTTATTACCTTAGAGTGGAGGTCTTTTCTATTTCCATCAATTCTTGTTGGGAAGACATTTATTTATTTTTTATCCTTTGGGTAGTTATAGTTTCTTAGAGGAACTTGTTTTGCTTATGCAATGATAATTGCTCAAAATAACCCCCTTTGTCATTCCTTACATAATTCTGTTTCTATACATTTTACGTATTTTCTTTCTCTGTGGTCTTAAATTATTTCATCAAAGTTACCTAAAGGAGCACTAAAATTCAGAAGATTAAAAAGATGAAAAGAAAATTAAAAATTCATTGCATAGTGGCATCATCTGTAATCAAACATATATCTGTTAGAACTGTTTTCTATATGTATTCTTGTACTTTCTACACATATTTTTAATGAAGTGAAAAAATATTTCAGATACAAATCATACAGGATTTCTCTGATACAAAAATTAACAACATCCACTAAGGCAAATATGACCCATTCATTTGGCTTTATATGCCATCCTTGTAGAGAAGATGTCACATCTCAAAGTTTCATCTCTTGAGTCACACCACTTGACTTGTAAATAGAATTTTATTTAGCCATATAGATTATGAGTCATCGGTGCTAATGAACTTTAAGTTACAAGTTGCTTTTCACATCCCTATTTCATATAAAATGTTGAGGTGGGGTTGAATGCATATTCAGTGAGTGTGCTTGCCTATTATGCAAATAATTGTGACTCACCCTTCTGTGGAACTCTTAGGGCTGTAACCCTTCTTTAATGATACCTCTTAATACAGAGAATTATGGAATTTCTGAGACAGTAGAGTGATGATGTCAATTCTGTGAGATTCTTCTTTACCCCAGTACTTGGCTTTGATAGCCTATGTTTTAAAATATAACTTAAATACTATCTATCTATATACAATATATTCATGCAAATATATAAACTTGTAAATATTAAAACATATATGCATACTGTATATCTATAATTAGGTTTGAAATTCTTAAAACTCAAAATTGTTTTTAAACATTATTTATCATACTACATGTTTATTTATATGTGTATATATATATTCTTTTTAAATTTTCTTGAAAAACTTTTTTTGAGAAAAAATGTATTTTGGTGCCAAAATATAATAATTCAATTATTGTGTGAGTTAAAAATATGAAAAATAAATATCCATCTAAAGCTTGATGAAATATAACTAAAGATTCCAATTCCTGTTTTTGTGTGTATCTATACAAAATAACTATTTTTTCAATAATTAAGATATTTTCACTTGTATTGTAAATATATTTGATTTTAATTAATATGGTTTCAGTAGGAAAGTTTTTTGGCCACCTTAGCACCCATTCTCCCATTAAGCAGTAACCCTCTGTCTTGCTTTCAGACCTCATGATTCAGGAAGGCCAACTGCTCACAGGGCTTGGAGGAGTCAATTATTCATGTCTGTACAATGAAAGGATTGCACTTCCCTTACCTAAAACAGATGAGTCCACAACAAGGAATCTTGAGGCTACCATATATAGATTCACTCTTTTTTTTTTTTTTTTTTTTTTTTTGCGGAACTGGGGATTGAACTCATGACCTTGTGCTTGCCGGGCAGGCGCTTAGACCTCTGAGCTAGATCCCCAGCCCTTAGATTCACTCTTCAACTGGCACTTGCAAAAGGTCTTACCTACATCAAGAGGGAGTGGAAATGGACCCTGACTTCTGAAGAGTGGAACAGTAAATGAGGTACACACAGAGAAAAAGTTTTGTCATCATTTTTAAAAAATACTATAGAGCATCAATTTAATATTATTAGGCTGACGTTGTATTAGCTGTAAAAAATATGCACCTATCATTTCATGTATTTTTATGTTACTTCTTTTATTATTCATCGTAGAAATTCTGTCATGTGTATTATCCCTGTTTTACAGTTAAGAATAGTGAAATTCAAGTCATTCATGTTGGTACACACCTGTAATTCCAGCACTTGGGAGGTCGAGGCAGGAGGATTGCTGTGAGTTTGAGGCTAGTCTGGACTACAGAGCAAGATTCTGTCTCAAAAGAACGAATCAAAACAAATAAACAAAATATCGAAATTCAACAAATTTCATTTACATATTCCACTGTCCAATAACTGACCCAAGCAGCCCTTGAAAATTGTTTTCCTGATTTGAGTGACATGTCATGCCATAGAATAACCAAGTTTAAGCATAAAGTTCACAAACAATGCATCAGATCTAGGAAAAACAGAGTGAGGAGTGATACAAATTTTACACGGGAGAATATATTTTGTCTGTTGGTATGTAACAAAATACAAAAATGAAAGCCTAAAACATCTATTCACTTAGCTCACAAATGTGCCTGTCTGCAGTTTGGATTGAGTCAGCTGTGCAGTCCTTGTGCTGTTCTTGGCTGGGTTAGCTGAGGAGTGATGACAGCTGATGGTCACATAAGCAATTCTGTCTCTGATGGTTGACTAAATACTAGATAAAGGTCTAGAAAACTGGCAGGGTGAAATAAAAAGCATTAGTAGGGATAAAATATGCAGTTAGAGACTTCCCAAACAGCTGGCGAAACTATCTTCTGAATCTTGTAAAAATAATTCCCAGGTAAAATGTTAACAGTATTGTTTGGCTTATTCTAGTCTCTTGGAAAATAAATATATCAATAAAGAGAATTATGAGCTTAAAAATATGTGCTCTTCAGAATACAGAAGAAATATACATGGGCCAGGACAGGTTAGACTAAAAGAATTTCTTCCTATCCCCAAAATCAACAGTGGGTAAATGATTCTTAAAATAAAATAAAGTCTGATGCCAAAGTTCATTTAAATATGCCCAAGAGATTTTGTAAAGCCTCAGAAAGATTTCAGGTCTAATAGATTTTTTAACCAGATGAAAAGATGCCAAGAATATGAAGGAATTTGTCCCTTGCTGGCCCAACAATTTCTTCAAATCAGAGAGTAATTTCTTGTAAACTATTGTGGATATGCCTTTTTAAGAATGGGATAGCACATAATCTAGTGCCTAGAAACCCTAGAAAATGGCCACCAGAAGTGAATGAATTGAAAAAGAAACAAGAGGAGAAAGCCAAGAAGCAAAAGGAAAAAGTCATTCAGTTGCCAAACAGGAGTGAAAAACAACTCAGAGACCAAAGCTCCAAACTCAGAGGTTTTAGCTACCCTTTATGGAATTCTATAAACTCGGGAGCCATATCCAGGAAGCACAATAGATCCCCTTTGGGGATCTGTTTCCCAAAAGCAGAAACAGACATTCATCAAGGAGTATCCTCTGTCCCCAGACTGGTGTTGCCTACCTGGGTTTCACAACTTCTGTGAATCACTATGTACCTTCTATTCTTCCATTCTCCAAATGGGAGCCTTTAGTATGATTAGCTTGTGTCTACCTCCCCATTTTATTTTGAGAATGCAGATACATTGCCTTTTTGTATTATCAGTATTACATTAGAAAAAAGTCACATCTAGAGGTCACAACCAGACTTGAAGTAGATCATAAGATACTACATTTTGACATTTTGAGACTGACAGTAAACTAAATGACACTTTTGAAGATTCTGAGTTGAGAGAAAACATATTTTTCATCTAAGTGATATATGACTATTTGTGGCCTGAGGGCATAGTGGGGTATACTTCAAAAAATTTCTCTTCTCTTTTCTGAATCCCTTTCATTGTAAATGTGATATGGAAGACTATCTCAACAGGAGATAGAGTGAGTTCACTTCCCCAGGCCTGTAATCAGGATTTGCCATGTGGTTTGCTACGAATAATGGAACCTTATCAAGCCTGGTGTAAGTATTCTTGAAACATATTTGCATATTATATTTTGTCCTCTTACTGATCCACCATGCAATGAAGCCTACATTAGCATACTGAATGATGAGGCCCAGCTGCATCCCAGCTGTGCCTGCCAAATGTCAGAGCTCAAGCTGTCTTGTTTACTTTTCAGTCATTGGAAACAATGCCTTACACCTACAATGTAAATCAAGAGGGGTTTATTTTAGCTCACAGTTTCAGTCCATAGTCACCTGGCTCCAAAGCGGAAAAAAGATGGCTCAGAGACGTGGTGGAGAAAAAAGTGCTCTACCCACAGCATCTGCAAAGCAGAATGAAACCAGTAACAAGAGATATCTCCTCGCTGGTCATTCTTTTAGCAACCCGCCTCCAACCAGGCCCCATCTCCTGACTGCACAGTTAGCTATCCCACTCATTCATGGATAAGTCCATTGAGGAGTGTCACATCACCATGATCCATTCACTGTTCACTACATGAGAATTGATGGGATATTCTATATTTAAACCATAACACAACCCGCTAACTGAACTCCAATAAATGACTATGGTTAAGCTCAGCAGAACCTAGAAAAGACCAGAAGAACCGGAGATGGATCCAACTCTTGATTAAGGGGCTTCTGAGCCCCACAGTGAACCCATATACATGAAGAAGGAGGTTAAGGGGCAGGGCAGGGGTGTGGTCTGTTTGCTTTAGTGTCAGTTAAACTCTGTGAAATTGTAGTTTGAGAGGAGATGAGATCCACAAAGATGGAAAATTCTAGCTATGATGGCAAAGCTTGTCCTCAAAGTTAGAATGAAAACACAGAACTAATGATTAAATCCAGCAAGGTTGTGGTTATGAAGCCAAGGGAATAAATTCAAAGAATTCAATACAAATAAAGTAATAGATGGTCTTAATTTTTTTTTAATCTTTGTGAGACAAGGTCTCACTATGAAGTTCAGGATGGCCTTGAACTCTCTTTGTAGCCCAGGTTGGCCTCGATCTCATGCAATTCTCCCGATTCATTCTCCCAAGTGCTGGGATTGTAGGTGTATGCCACCATGCCTGGTTTAGATGGTCTTTATATACATCCATAAGAATTACAAGTTCAGACTGTTTATCTTTAACTTTTCCAAGTTGTTAATGGAAGATGCTAGTAAATGGCAATCACAGTATCCAAAGAGAATAATTCTAATTCTTAAAGATATGATTTCAGTTGCAGTTGAAAACTTGTCCAGAGTAGCTGAACATAACTCAATTTATGGCAATATCCTTCACTGCACACAAAAGATTCTTTAATATCACAACTTGTCTAAAACACAATAAATTTTTATATATTAAAAGGCTGAGTCTTGTCAATGTCTTTAAAAACATTCTTTGGTAGTATCTGTTTATAGGGTTTCTGGGACTCTTTTAAGCTATAAATAGAGGCAACATCAACAAAATAAGGACTCAGAAGTGAGATGAAAGAATTAGGCTTAGATAGAATAATCTACATTTCTCAATATAGGTAAATAGAAAAGAAAGGCCAGTTACAATAATTGAAAGTAAACACATACCTTGATACCTCTTTAAAATTGTTCTCAACATTAGCAAGCAACCAAAGGGAAAGACAATTAGGACAAGATCATTAGGTTACTAGAAAGACTTACTTTTCAAGTTCACACTACTCATAGCAGTATTCCATGGACAGATTTTTTTAGTAGTATTAACATCCAGATAGTGGTCTTTTCATTTTAACTCTGATGAAATCAATAAGCAAATAACTCAAATATTTCCTCATATTAAAAATTACTATCTGCCCTGCTATCCAAAGAAAAATACCATAAGTGTGAATAGAGACATTAGTTATCCAAAAGAAACCCTATGCAAAACTATACTATAGTGAGGTTTCCAGGGTGTATCTTCTTTGTGAAGTTGAATGTAGGATTTTGTGGTTTGCTTTGCTTTCAGTTTCTGTCTCAGTGTTTATATGATGCCAAGCAATGGAAAATGTTGAGGCTTACTAAAAGTCTAAGATTAAAATTTTGAGATAAATTCATAGGTCTAAATAGAAAAAAAGTTTTAAAAGATGTTGCTTCTGAAGAAAGTATGTTTACAATATATAAAAATAAACAAACTGATGTTCAAAATTTTTATTCAATAGAAACCTACTTTTAAGGATGTTTAAAAAAACGAATAACTGTTGAAAGAACAAGATTTCCCTTAATAATCATTAATAATGTTTAATTAGCTACAAAATTTAGAATTAGCGTAAGTGTACATACTGTGTTTTACAACTATAATCACAAAAAATGCTGGAATGAATGCCCTATCACTATAATGAATGTCATATGACTATTTTTATTATGCTTTCTTTTCTTTTTTTTCAGAAACTACTCTATGATCATTATGAGTTTTGGAAATTTTCAGACATACTGTTGTGTCTTCAGTATTTGGTAATTCTCAAAAATAAAATTGCCAACATTGAGAAATACTGACCTGTAATTGATTCCTGGGTATGTGATGATCCACAAAAACGTGGAAAGTCTGCCACCGAACTGTGTACCACATCCGGTATGAGCTGCAGTCATTGTAAAATGCACTTAAGCGAGGCTAGAGATCTTTCCAGTCATCAGAACTCGTGACTCTTGAAGTTTGAAACAAACCCCAGGAGTTTCTGTGAGTCTTTGGCCACCATCATGCTAAAACCACATTTAGTGTTTAGCAACAAAGAACATGTGAAATTTAGGTGATTGAAGTGTACAGTCATAAAGAGAAAAACATTTTGTGGCAACATTTAGTCAAAACTACTCTTCAAAATATTTTAAAATTTTGTAATTTCCAAAAGGTTTTAGTGAAAAAAGCATCTTATCCTTATTCCAGTTGATGTCCAGAATGGAAATATTTCCTGTCCCCCATGTATCTTTTCAGGATATAGCTACACAAGTAAAGTTGTTTTCTTCATTTTATTACATAAATGTCAGTGTGTGTATGAGTGTGTGTAACTATTGAAATCTTTAACTTCCTTTTTTCGACAACCAACATATGACAAATTTTTTTCTACTTTAATGCCTATAATTTTTACTAATCAAAAGATCTTAATTACTAAAGATGCAATTTTATTTAATTCTGTGAATAAACATCAGTCATATTTATTTACACAGGTAACATCTGTGTATGACGTTAAGTAGTTGATTTTCTTTTCCTGAATATATGCTGTCCAAATCTTTGATAGGACCAAAAAATAAAATACAAAGAATGACCATTATAATCCCTACTTTTCCACGTACATGTATAATTCTAGGGCAGATTTCTAAAAACAGCATTACTTTTTACAGGTCAACTATGTTCTCAACCAGTGGCTATTACCAAGGTACCCAGTCCATGGTTGTACCAAATTACTATCAGTTTTGAAAGTGCCTGTTCCCTGAATTCTCACCAACTGATTAGGATATGGTACCCTCAAATATTTGCCAAGGCAAAGATTGGTAGTATTTTTTATTCTTTCCATTATTTTAGTCATTCTGGTTGAAATTAAAACTGTACAAAACAACTTAGAAACTGAAGTGGTCCATGAGGAAGACAAAAAAGTGAAAGATGAAATGAGAGAAGGGGAAAACAGGAGGGAGGGATTAAAGAAAAAAAGAAGAAAGGAACACAAAGAAAGAAGAAAGAAGAGAGAAAATAAGGAGAAGAAAGAAGGAGAGGATGGAAGCAAAGACATATGATTTGCATCACTTTATCTAACTTCAGCTAACATGTGATTTATGTGTAAGTATATGAGGATAGAAAACTTTTCTTCCTATCTTACACATTGTTGCTCTGTCAGGACAAAAACTGTGGTGGGTAAAGGGAAGATACACTGAATTTAAATATCCTTTAAATGAGGGATCTCTGTACACTGGATGCCTGCATAGTGGAAGTTAAGAGTTGAGAGATGGCGCACACTAAACAACCACTTCTTTCCCTGGAAAAGAATGTTTGCTACATTTCTCTTAATGTCACAACAACATTTCAGTGATTTCCATGGTTAGTCTGTTCTTCTTGTAGAGTTGGATCATCTGAATGTGTTTCTTATTTTTTTGCAATGTAAGTTCTAAGTATTATTACTCTCATGTGCTGCATGTTAGCAATCCAACTGCTTGAGTTGATTTAAAAGCATTTAATTTTGTTTTCCTCTCACAACTTCTGAGCCCACCCAAGCACACTGCAATTCATCAAGGCAAGAAACCCTGCATTTTGTGGGCTACAGTGTTTGGAACTGAGCTAGCACTACCTAGGTTCAAGTTGATTTGTCTTCAAACTCCCAGACATAACTGTTTAAGTCTACAACATTTTCATCTGTAGGTCTCCCGAGTTACAGTCTTTCCCTGGCTTGGCTCTAATTTTCACTTGGAGTTTGGTACTTTTTCATTTGGAATTTGTGAAAAAGCAAAAATATTTGTCAGAATCCTGTCTCCAGGAATGCTAACTTTAATTTCATGACTTCTATTGAAGAAAAAAAAGTTAATTTTCCCAGACCGAATTCTCATCCACGGTTATTAGGGCACAGTATTTTCCCCCTTTATCTTTCTTGGTTCTTTCTTTTGGCAAGGCTTAACCTGATGCGAATTTTCTCCTTGTGGTTGCAAAGGTTAAAGCAGTAAGAACTCGTGGTCACTGACCTCGCTCGTAGCCTGGGTTCTGCAGGCACGCATTGGTGTGGCAGCCTAACACTCTCTAGGGCTTACTGGAAAACTCCTCTGTTCCGGAAGCTGCTATGAGCCAGTGGCTATGAACTTGTGGCCGAACCGCAGGGAACGGGGAACTTCTGAGTTAGAGCCCAGACTCAACCGAGTCTCACTGAGTGACCTCCCTCAGGAAAGTTACTTAACATTTTCCTGTCCCTCATTTTCCGGCAGCACTATGAGAAAAAATAATATGTGCTCATCTGAGTTAAGGCATTTGTAATTTGTTCATACCATATTCTGGACTAGCTTTTAATGCATGTTTTATTTGTTTTTTGGTAACAATTTTAAAGGGGGGATTGAGATTGCAATTATATCATTTAAAGATTAACATAATGTTGTCATAACACCTTTGCCATAATCTTGTCATATAATATTGTCATAATTTGAAATGGACTAAAGTAAGTCAATATATAGAAATGTGTGTGATAATCTTTTTTGGTCAATGCTTAAAACTCATTAGATATTTCATGATGACTAATGAGACTTATGTGGTGATATGTGAGGATAAGGCTGATAGGTCACTGTAGCTCCAGAATTTATAACAGTAATATGTAGTAAATAATTACCGAATGTGTGTCAAATGTATGAATGAACAAATTAAAGAGTAAAAAGTTAAATAATAGTGCAAGAAAATTATAGACAAGATAAAGTTCTTAATTTTAGCTTTTGTAGGGATTTCCATTTCTTAAGGAAGAATTATAATCATACTAGAAAACAAGTCTATGAAAATATAGTTAAAAATATACAAGAATTTTAAAAACAAATTATAGTTATTGTTTTATGGTTAAATAGATTTTTTACCATCCTTCAGTTACTTTCAGAGACATTTTATAATAAAATATGGAGTCTGCAAAATATAAGTTAAAACATTCCTGTTCTGAGTATTTCCATGCCCTGAATAATTCTAAAGCAATTATTGATGCTTTTAATTATCTGAGTTATTTCAGAGACATTACAAGAGGAAGTTGTTTAACAAAAGTATATGAAAGAATAATTGCCATGTTAGAGTAAATATTTTTCAGCTGTGAAAAGAGTGGGATATTCTGTAAAAAGGAACATGGCAAATTAGGTTTTGACAGAATGCCAAAACATTTTTTTCAAAATCGCTTTATTTGATCACAAATTTGTTTTTCCTTATTTTTAAATATTGCTCTAACCTTTAAAAATAAACATATACTTAGCTTGTTTTTGTTTGTTTGTTTATTTGTTTTTTGTTTATCCATTACAGTGGCATCATGTCAAGTTATTTAAAAGTGACTAAAACATGAAATTGGAGCTTCAAGGTAGAAAATACAGAAACGTCAGGACAATAAGAAGTTAAAATGAAGAGGTCTCCAAAATGTGATTTCAGTACTCATTTTACCATAATCTTTGAAGCTCTCAAAAGGATAAGCCAACACATTGTAGAAGACTAACTTGAAGCTGAAACCAGAGATTTTCTCATGCTTTTACTTGGAAAAAAACTAGGTAAATTTGTCAGCTGAGTCTCTAACTGTTTTCCTGTTGGAAATTGAGAATTGAAATCCTTTAGCAATGACTCATTTATTAAGAATAACGGAACAAAAGTGGAGATGTGGGTTCCACAACTTCATACTTGTTCTTACTGAAAGCAAAGTAAATGTCCACACTGAAATAAATACCCTCTGGAAATACACTCTGAATGAGGACTGCTGTTGAGGGTTGCTCTGCATAGAAGCAATTTACAAACAATACTCAGGTTCTCATTAAATTTCTTTTTCATTAAGTGTTCTTTAACATTTAACTTTTTAATCATGAAGATGTTTAAAACAGTAAATTTATCCTTCATTCTTATTGCTGTTGGAACAAAATGTCACACTCAGCAATTTAAACAAAATAAATTTATGATTGCTTAGTTTTGTAAGTCAAAAAGCTGGGTTTGACAGATTCTTTTCTTTGAATCTCATAAAGCTAAAATTAAAGTAATAGTAGTTCAACACTTTTATCTGAATGATCTAGAGGAAAATATACTCCAAAGTCATTCTGGTTGAAGGCAGAATCCTGTTTATTGTGTTATATGATCCAGGCCCCAGTTTCCCTGTAAGAAGCTCAGGCCTGCTTTTTGCCTACAAAAGCCTCACTTTGATCTGTGTATGTGGGCTCTATATTTGAACATCAGCAGTGACGTACCAAATCCTTAATCCACATGGAATCTCTCTGACTTCTCATTTTTACAACCAGAGAAAATTCTGTATTTTTAATTGTTCTTGTGACTAGACTGAGCCAACCTGGATAACCCAGGAAAGATTCCTTTTCACCTGTCATTTGTCTTAATTATACCTACAAAAGTATTTGTCATTTAAAGTCACATATTCAAAGATTTAGAGACTACATATCTTTTAGAAGACACTTTTTAATCCACTGTTCAGCAGAACTGTTAAAATATTACAAGAAAACTTGTCATAAAGTAGAAATAACAAGATTGGAATATTTATAAACTTTTGTGAAATGGAATAGACTTTGTAGAAACAGATATGATATAGCTATAATTTTTAGACTCATGACTTAACTTGTGAGATCTTCTAAGAGCAGAATCAAGAAATATGTAAGTAATAAAAGTGACAGTAAAAGTTTAGGAGCAAATATGAAAGAAGTTTTAGAGAATCAGGCATGACATATTGCACCATTATAATAATGACTTTAAAGTAATGAAGAATGAATGAAATAGGACTTCATGATGACCAGAACTAGTGATTGAAAGTTTTGTATAAGAGACTATACATAATAATACTAAAAAAAAATCAATTGCTACATTGCTTTACAAAATTTAAAGTGTTTTCAATTACAAAAATTATTGTATGCCTGAACCCAAAAATTTCAGGGGAATTCACCTTTTATTTTTGTCTATTAGTATGACAAGCTCTAAACATAAAAGGATGTTTCCACCATTTTCAAGTCACTAGGGAATAAGAAGTTTACTTATTTTATCAAAAGATTAGCATTTCTTTCAATAAGCATTTAAGAATATCACAAGAATAGGTAAATTTATATAACTAACTGTCTGATAAAGGTAAAAAAAATAGTTATTTTCATAAAAGTCAGGGGTAAGAATTTTCTTATTTATTTAAAATACCAAAATATCATCTTTGGGTATTTAAAACTCTCCAGGTATCTTGGTAGGTAAATCTCATGAGGCAGTCAGCAGGGCACGTCAGGATGCAAACTATACTTACAGATGTTTTTCTTTAAAATTATTATCCTTCTGCACCTTATGACACCATTATGATTCTATACTGGTTTCGCAACTGGAATTGCATTCTAGTGTACTAAAAGATGGTTTATAAGCAGGGTTTAAATAATTCAGCTATCTGAACTCTTGGATTCTAAATGAACTGAAAAATTCAAGCAACTCACCCTTTATCATGAAGATTCACAAAACTAGTTCTGATTCACTTGTCTGAGATGCTAAATCTTCAGATCACCCAAAAATAGTGACTTTTTCAAAATTAACCTTCGAAAAAAAGAACTCTAAAAAACAGAAATATTG
This sequence comes from Cuniculus paca, assembly GCA_004365215.1. NCBI lineage: Eukaryota > Metazoa > Chordata > Mammalia > Rodentia > Cuniculidae > Cuniculus > Cuniculus paca. The sequence goes on from RJWT010011505.1 coordinate 21,604, forward strand.
TTCTGGAAAGATGGCGGAACAGTAAGCAGCAGAGTAAACAGTCTTTCTGAGAGAAACAGTTCAGATGCTGGAATACAACATCATAGAGAAGACAAGAGGGAAGGAAGTGGGTCCCCTGGACCCAGGAAGAATCTAAAATGTGAATTGAAGCCCACAGAGAGAATAAAAAGAAGAATTTAAACAAAGAAGAAGGTGGTGGCTGGCAGCGCCTCAGCCTGGAGCCAGACTCACCCTGGGAGAACTGTGGAGCCTGGGGATGCACAGTCATGGTTGCAGAGGTGGTAGGAACCCCAGAGGTCTCTGTAGAGAGGCACAGGGGTAGAAGACAGTGGCGAATGCGGAGGTCTGTGCTGGCTGGTGGTGAGTGCAGGGGACTTGGTCTTCCCACGGGAGAAAGCGATTAACCAGGAGCCATTTTGGAGTCAGGCAGGATAAGCCTGGGGCCCGGACTGCTGCCAGCTTCTCCCAGCAGCTCCAGGTTGGGGGAGTACCCACAGAAGTTACTTGGACTGAGTTCCACTCCTGTGCATGGTCCACGCACTGTCCAGACAATCTGTAGCTTCATAAACAGCTTAGATCCTCAGGCCCTGACTGGTTCTGCTCCCGTGCAAACTCCAAGGGCCCTTGTGGGCTGGTACCCAGCTCAGTGTAGAAGCACAGGTGCCCACCATCATATACCTGTAGCCAGCACTGACTAGAAAAACCAAACAGTCTCACTTCAGAGAAATTGTAGCCAATGCCGGAAGTGCCTGGGACCACACTACACATGTGTATGGAAGAAATCAAGAATATGTCAAGACAAAAAAGGAGAAGGCAATTTCTGGCATTCAACTCAAGCAGCACAAATCCAGGAGAGGTAAACATGGAAGAGATCAGGAGTCACACACCTGAAATGTCTGAAGTGATGTCAACTAAAGTAAAGAAACAACTTCATGAAACTATAAGAGAAATTAGAACAGAAATACTATCCCAGGTAAAACAAGAAATGAAAAGTGTAATAAAAGAATTACTAAGCTCCTCTAAAGAAGACACAGATAAAAAAATAGAGGAGCATAGGAAAGTGAGGAAAACCATGAATGAACAATATAAGAGGAATTTAGAATGCATGAAACAGATTCAAAGAGATATCCAGGAAATTAAAAGTCCATTGAAAGCTGGCAAAACCACTTGAAAGAAACTGAAGATAGACTTTCAAACCGTGAAGACAGGTTTTCAATTTGTGATCATGAGAGGAAAGATCTCTTAAAAATAACAAGGAATCAGGAAGCAATGATTCGACGGTTGCAAGACAATTCAAAGAAGCATAACTTAAGAATTAAAAATGTGAGTGAAAAAGCAGGAGTCAAGACAAATGATATCAGGACCTTATTTACAGAAATAATTTCTGAGAACTATCCAAGCATGGAAAAAGGAAGTGACATTCAAATAAGTGAGGCATATACAACTTCAGCTAGCCATAACCAAAACGAATCTACACCCACACATATAATAATCAAGATCCCAGAAATTCAAGAACAGAATATTAAAAGCTGTTAGAGAAAGAAACAGATCACCTATAAAGGAAAGCCCATCAGAATCACAGCAGACTTTTCAACACAAACCATCAAGTCAAGAAGAAGCTGGAGTGAGGCATTGCAAATCCT
>RJWT010011506.1:0-23232 GCA_004365215.1 Cuniculus paca
ATCACAAGCTGCACACCTGTCTTCAAGGTCTGAAAGTCTATTTTCAGTTTCTTTCAAGAGCTTTTGCCAGCTTTCAATGGAGATTTTAATTTCCTGGATATCTCTTTGAATCTGTTTCATGCATTCAAAATCTCTCTTATATTGTTCATTCATGGTTTCCCTCATTTTCCTTTGTTCCTCTATTTTTTTATCTATGTCTTCTTTAGAGAAGCTTAGCAATTCTTTTATTATGTTTTTCATTTCTTCTCTTACCTGAGATAGTATTTCTGTTCTAATTTCTTTTATAGCTTCATGGAGTTGTCTCTTTACTTCAGTTGCCATCACTGCAGAAACTTCAGGTGTGTGACTCCCGATTTCTTCCATGTTTTCATCTCCTGGATTTGCTCTGCTTGGGTCGGAGTCCGGGGACTGCCTTTTATTTCTTCATCTTGATGTTGTCCTGGGTTCTTCCAAACAAGTGGGTAGTGGGGTTTTGGCAACCTCCCACATTGGTTGCAATTTCTCTGGAGCGTGACTGTTTGGTTTTCCTGGCTGGTGCTGGATAGACGTATCCAATGGTGGCTATTGGGTGCTCTGGTGCAGGGTCCACTTCTGTTTGTCCCAGCCCTTGCTGGTTACCTGGGGCAGAAGCATCCCCAGGGGTGCTGGAATGTGTGCTGAGCAGGGCCTGCCTCTGCCTTCCCTCTGAGCTGGTTACCAGAGAGCAGCCTCTCCGTTTGTTGGAATGTGCACTGAGCCCACACTGAGGCTTGTATAGGTAAACGGATGTGACTTGAGACCATACTCCTAAGTGAAATAAATCAAACTCACATGTGTAAATACCACATCGTCTCCCTAGTGTAAGAAACTGAAAGACTCAATAAGATACAAAATCCCCGATAAATATGGGGGAAAGGTTCTAAGTCCAATAATGCTTTTATTCTTTGATTTGATTGGTTTAAGTCTGTTTTCTACTATTTGATTGCAATATGTGAGAAGATATGAACAGCTTTTTTGAAGAAAACAAAGGACATTAAGGTAGCCGTTGTTGATTTCTTCTTGTCTGATTTGAAGGCCTATAATTCTTTCACTCTTTTGTTTTATCTGGTTTTATATTATTTTGTTTTGTTTGAGTTTATTGTGTGTGAATGTATGAACAACCATTTCGAGTAAAACAAGAGACACTAGGGTAGCCATTGTTAATCTCCTGTTGTTATGTTTTGAAGACCTGTATTTCTTTCAGTGTTCTCTTCTGAAATGCTGTGTTGTGTTTGACTCTGTTCTGTTTTGTTTTGTTTTGTTTTATTCTCTTTAAAATAAAAAAAAATTTTAAAAAGCATGATGCAGTACAGTTTATCTGCAAAAACAAAGCAAAAACATGTGACTTCAAATATAACTATACAAACCAACTGAAGATCAAAAGATGAAATAAGATGTCTCATGCAAGTATTAATAGAAGGAAACTAGGAATGACTATACTATATCAGGTAAAGTATACCTCAGAGAAAAGAAGACTTACAGAGACAAAGGGGATAGTTTTAATAAAACAGTGGTCAATCCACTATTAAGGAATAGCAGTTTTAAATGGATACACACCAAGCAACACAATTGAAAAATATGTAAAACAGAAACAGAACTCAAAAGAGAAATAGAAAAACTCACAATAGTTGGATAATTTCAAACCCCAATAGAAAACTACGCAGAATGTAGAATTCAACAACACCCTAAATATCCTCTATGTTGGAGCTGGGGAGGAAATCCTCTTTGCTGGGTCTTTAAACATCATTCTGACACAGTGACAGAGATTATAGTCAGTGAGACATAAGAGACTAAAAGATCTATTATGCTTATAGATCCTGGATACAGGAAGAATGGCAAACTGCATGTGGCCATGTGGCAGAAGCTCCAAAAGGGTAAGTTAGCCAAGAAGGTAGGGAGAAGGTGAGGAGTGGAAAGGGAGAGGGAGAACTTACGGGAAAGTGCCTTTATTGAGGGTCAGGGTGGAGTACAAACAAGAGCATAATAGGGATTCATCAGCGTGTTTGAAGGTCACAAGGTCATAGTCAGAGAAAGGCAAGAAAGAGTTTTGTGGAGAACTCATAGCCAATTTGTGAGGATATTAAGGCATCAGGAAAATATGAAGTTTTGCAAACTTAAAATATACTTTCAATTTGTGACTGGATAGTAAAATTATCTTACATCACTGCAATGGGATATTACTCAGAAATTGTAAGAAATGAACTTCTCTCAAACACATAACAGCATGAATGACTCTCAGAGGTAGTGTGCTAAATGAAAGAAGCCTGATTCAAAAGACTACAATAGGTATGATTCCATTTACCTGGTGTTATTAAAATGGAACAACTCTAGGGACAGAAAGGGCTGTGGCTGTAGAGGTCGGGAATGGAAAGATTTGATCGCAAAATGGCAAGAGGGAAGTTTGCGGGGGATGGAACTGTTGTACTTCTTGATCAAGATGGTAGTTACCTGAGGCTAGATATTTGTCAAAACTTACAGAACTGTACACCAAAAAGACTGAATTTTCCTGATAGGAATTATGGTTCAGTGAACCTGACTTCTAAGAAAAAAAAGCACAACCACACAATTCCCATGGGAGTTATGAGAGGTATTGCAGTCTCTTCCTAGCCAGCAGCTTGTGGAGAAAGACAATCTTCTCTCCAGCTCTCATTTCTACAGTGATTTTGACTTTTTAAAATTCACCTCAGTTGAGGGTTTACTGTACTGGACTTCTGTTTGATGCTATGATATTCTGTCTGAGTTTCCATCTTGTAGAAAGTAAAGGTGTACTTCCTGCTGTATATCCTTTGAGACCACCAGATGGAAAACATGAGGTTACTATAATTCTGCAAAAGGGTTTCAAGTAGTCTGTACCCTGTGAAACTCCTCCTTTTCTTGATTGTGCTTGAACTTTTTGATACTTCCCTGAGTTAACTTAAAATTTTCCTGCAAATTCAGGAAATTAACCTTCCTGAATTTAGAAAAATTACTTTATCTGGGATTTTTTAGATTTATTCTGCCTATGAAGGGATGCTGTCTTTTTTTTTTTAATTATTATGCCATATTGCTAGAAATTAGAGCCCTTCTGTATTACTGCCAAATACAATGATTGAGAGGGGTACAAACTGAAAACAAGAAACTAAAATGCTAATCTGGGCTCTATTCTTTGCTAGAGAGGTGCCGGCCCCAATTTGCACTCCTTTCTGCATCTCATTGTCTCATTTAAAAAATGAAGGAAATAGAATACAATCTCTAAGTGTTTTGTACTTAACACTTGCACTATTTTGATATTGTGGCATATTACAATGATTAGAGGATGGAAATCTGGGGTCCTTATTTGATTCTGCTACTTTTCTATCTTTCTGCATTTAGACATGCCACTTCATGTCCTGAGTCTTTATTTCCTACACACGTACTATATACTTCACTCGTCAAAATATAAATTATAAAATTGCTTGGTGTATAAAAGGTACTGGTATATCTTAAGAGGACCTAAGTATTCAGAATTCAATTGTCAAAAATTCCTTTACCACTGCGAAAGCCTACTTTGTCCCCTAAAGTTAGCCGTTCGGAAAGAAAGGAGGAAGGGAGGCAGGGAGGGAGGGGGGTTTTGCTGCAGTACCAGTATGCATTCCCTAGAGGTCTCCATTACTAAACAAATCGGTGTAAGTTTTGCTGTTGTGGAAATCCAGAAACGGAAGCTTTTCTTCTCTTATCAAATTAAATATTCTCTATTGTGATGATTACACTTTTGAGGCTATATCATATGATTTTCAGGTCACATTTGCTCTTTGTCACTTGAGTTAAGAAAGGTTTTCCTCCAGTGCTCATTGGCAATTTAGATGGTAAGAAATAAGGTGCATCTGCAACTATGCTATGATTTCTTTAGAAGGTGAATTATTTTGTTTTTCGGCCACATAGGTCACTTCTATTTTTAAAAACCATTAACCAGACCCAAGTATTACCCTATTCTTTTTCAAACTCAGTTTATTTATCAAAGTAACCAAACAAAAATGGAGGAGGGGTAAATTGCGTGGAAGAAAGAAGAAAGAACAACAGTCAAAACAAAGTTTTTTGAACCACTACTCCCCTTTGTAAGATATATATATTTCAGGCTGTGCCACAACACTCATATTTAAATAAAACAAAGATTTCACCAAGCAATAGTTACCCTTATAGAGGGAATGACACTGTAGTCTATCCTTTCTAGTGGTGCTTGGGACACATTAGTTAGTTCTAGAAGCCACCAAAAGATGGCAGCAGTGATTTTAAAATGGTGCCTAAAAGTAATGAAAAGCTCTAATAACAGATAGTTTTGTTTAGTGTATAGTACATACTGATTGATTTAGAAAGACTATGATATGTCAAACAAAAGTGACAAAACAATATTCACAGTAGTGTTGTATCCTATGAGTAATGTGATACATGCATAACCATGTTTATAGCAGTTTGACTCACAATAGTTAAGCCCTGGAAGTAGCCTAGATGGCCATCGACACAAATGGGTAAAGAAAATATGCTAAATATACACAACAAAATAGTGCTCAGCTATCAAGGAGAATAAAATCAAGTCATTTGCAAGAAAATAGATGGAACTTGAGGCCATAATGCTAAGTGAAAGATGTCTGATGCAGAAAATTAAATAGAACATGATTTCTCTTACATGAGAAATCTAAAATATAAATAAATACAAGAGTAAAATTAACAATTAATGGCTTGCCAAAAGGTAGACTTTCTGGAGATTAGGAAGGTGAACAGGGGACAGAGGAAAGCTTAGTGGGGTAAAGGGGTTGAAAATGATTAAGATATGGGCTACACATGTACCAATTTCCCAAAATGAACATAATTATTATGTATTGCGAATGCATGCTAATAAAAATATGTGAGTATATGTAAACTCCTTTACTTACAAAGTCTGAGTAGGATACCTTGCTGGGATTGTGCTTTCTTTTCTGATCCAAGTTAGAGTCTTCCACAATGGAGCTTGTATAAGGTAGAAGGTGAAAGTGAAAGTAGTCACTACTCTTAGATGGTCACTGTGGTCAGAGAGCATGATGATCAGCGGTCAATGGCCATGTGATCATTCTGATATCTGGGATTGATATTCAGGAGCAACTCTGAGCCCATCACAATATCCTGATGGGGGAGCCACAGAGAGATTGTCATGTGGAGGTAATGGCTTCCCACAGCCCTGTCCGTATGCTGCTGCACCTGACCCCTCTTTGTTGAGTGGGACTTCACTTCCTGAAGCCATCGCTTCCTGGCACTCCGCCCTGGAACTTTCTCTCATCTTTGATTGCTCCTTTGAGATTTTCACTATTCTAGTACTTCCCACATTTTATAAGGTCTAATCCTTATAATATGTCTTTCCATAATTCATATCATGATTCTGCTTCTTTGAATCCCAAGTATACAGATAAATGTAAGTCGATTGATAGTAGTTACATCTGAAGAGGGGAATAAAAATGACAGGAAATATAAAGGACCATGTAGGTTTTTCTTTATAGATTCTGAGATCATTTAAAATTATTCAATAACAATTTGTGTAATTACAAGAAGAATGAGAAAAAAAGTCTCTTTGAAATACCAAAAGCACACAAAAATATGTAAATAAATAAAATCATCATTTTCCAAACATCATAAAGTTGATATAAGTGACTTTGATATTCAGATGAGAGTCTCTAAAAGTGGTTGTGGAAAGGGCTGGGGTTCTAGCTCAGTGGCCTAAGCGCCTGCCTGGCAAGCGCGAGGTCATGAGTTCAATGCCTGGTGCTGCAAAAAAAAAAAACAAAAAAAATTTCTATAAAAGTGGTTGTGGAGAAGACAACAGACAGACTGTCCAAAAATTCCAAATAAGAAACATGTGACTTCAGTGCACAAGAGCAGTGATTGTCAATTATTAAGGTACAGACAGGCCAACTAGAGATGTGCTCAAAAATTTGTTCTGATCCAGTAATTGTGGGACAGAGCCTACTATTCTGCATTTCAAACTGTTGTCATCAAGATTTACAAAGAAAACAATACAGGGCATGTAATTTATAGGATTATTTATAATAGTCACCCAAAGAGTCAAATACAAAAGAGTGCAGGAAATCTGTCCATACACTAGAAATCCAAAGAATCCAGCTGAGGGCCTGGATCCCACAGCAATGTCCTGAATGAGTTCAGCTTGAGGCCTAGAGCCCATGACAGTGTCTCATTCAAGCCTGTTTCACGGACCTGCACTGGGAAGGCCCAAAGGCCAGTGGTGGAAGCTAGAAAGTCTGTGCCAGTGGGATCAAGGATCTGTGCCAGCAGGCTGAGGGATCTGTACTGGAGCCAGGAAGTGATGCTCAAGGTAAGGACCAGAGCTCCCCTAAAAAAGTACCACAACCACGTGTAGCAATAATGAGGTCCAGAGTTCTTCTGATGATGAGAACAGCCAAGTTCATATCAGAAAATTCAGTGAGACAAACCTCCAGGAGAACCAACGGCACCACCTCTTCCTCTTCAGGTCTCCTTTTTATGTTGCTGGCAACAATCCTCAGGTGGGCCCTCCGCACCCAGCACCACTGTGATTCAGTTCAGTTGGATGTTACAAGCTGAGCACGACTTGTCAATCCACCACACAACCCAATTTCCAGGCAATAATAATGTTGATTCATGGATCACACTTTGAGTAACAAAATCCAAAGACACTTAAGCGACAGAAAAACCAAATGCAACATATGAACACATATTGTTATAAAGCAGGAGTAGGGGAAGGATACAAACCAATAAAAGTCTTTGGAAGACAATTAGGAAAGTGAGACTGTGGACTAGATACTAAAAATATTACAAAATCAATGCTAATATTTAAATGAGATAATGTTACCATGGTTCTGTAGAAGAAGGTTCTTAGGAAAGATGTCCTGAAGTGCCGAGTGAAGCAGATGGCGCTCTGTGCAGCTTTCTGTGATTGTGAGGATAACTTCTTGCTGTCACTTAGTTTTATAAAAATGTAATTAGTTAAGTAATTATTCGCCTGAGTATAAACAGATGAAGATAAATACAAAATGAGTAAATGGCCTCAATTTATCACCAGGGGAGGTGAGGTATAAAGCGCTAGTTTGGAAATAGCAGAGTTGAATTATTCTTAAGCCCAGCACCCCTAGAACACTGTGACAGCCAAGAACTCTGCTATCCTGTAGGAACCATGCTTCTCCATATGGCCTAGACAAAACTTACAAATGGCTTCTTTGTTTGCCTGAGCCAAAGCCAGACCCAGGTCCTCCAAGTTCCTATTCTTTATCTTTTAAGAATATACCATGTGAGCTGTTTGCCCCCACTGACCAATATGAACAAAACACCCACTAACTTTCCTGCACAAACATTGGTCAGGTTTCTCTCCTACTCTTAGTCCCCTGAACATTGGCCCCTGAGGTCAAGCAAACATTCGAATGCAGAACAATTCCACATAACAACCTAAGAAGATTTTTCTAGCACTTTATTTTTTCTAAGCATGTCTCATGACTCCTGGACTCTTGGTTCTTTCTGGCCGCATTTATTCCTTCCTATAAAACAAAAGGTCTCTATGCTATTTGGAAATACTGCAAATGAAAGTATATTTATGTAAGTATGGAAATGCTTACAGATCTTATGGATCAGCATCTTCTTTGTCTATTGCAATAGCCTTCTTCTTCCTGTTATAATACTTATCTTTTTCTGAATAAATTCTCTGTTTACTTAGGTCCAGAGATGTATTGACTTTTCTGAAAGAAGCCAGAAATGGAAGAGAGACATTGCTCCACCTAAGCAAGAAGTGGGAGACGGTCCACAAATAGGGAATTGATGGGTCAGGAAACTAGAAGCAAGGGCCCTGGAGTCTCACACACTGAGTGCTACAAGGGAGGTCCCTTCCAGGAACTCTAATAATCACTGCTCAGATGACCTTTCTCTGTGACCCTGAATACCTCCAGTGAAACGTACCTTCATTATTAGTATTTCCATAAGGGTAGTGCATCTTCTTTTAATAATAACTCTATTGGGAAATCCATGATCATTGTCTGGAGCTACTTACACCCCAAGTACAGTACCCTTCTTGATCAACAATGAATAAACTGACGAATTCTCAGTTTGTCCTGTAGATGGCGTCCTGGCCTTGATGGGGGTCTTCCCGCTCTCCCTGCACTCTCAGATTTTCTTAAGTCTCCAAGTTTCACACAGTTACCCACCCAGATTCCTCCTTCCTGCAACTGCTGACCCCTGTTGCAGATAATGTAAATAACAAAATTATTACAGAGTCCTGTGATGTCCAGGTTTCTGAGGAATCTGCTTTCCTTCAAGGTTGACCTGTGCTCTGATACCAATAAGGTAGACGATTATATTCCTGTAGATGGAGCCCTGTGACATCTTAGAAGTTTCCTTCTCTCAAGAAATAGGTAAGGTTGACAAATATGTTTCTGTGAACAGGGTCTTATGACATACTGGATTCCCCGTAACCATTTCCTTTCAAGGCGAAGCTGAAAACTGTAACTGAGTAAATAACTGCCTTTGGCTTATTTCATACCAACTCCCTCAACAAAATGTATAAAAAGTGGGAGCTTTTGCTTTGTGTCACATTCAGCCATTTTATTCACAAGTCTAGCTGAGTTGGTGTGCACCTAAAGTTCTGGAATAAACTTTTCCCATTTCTCAATGGTCTCTCCAGTCTCTTAAATTCTCCAACAATATCAGTTCCCACAAATGTGCTTACCAGTGCTGACCTGACACGGAAAGGTAGCAAGGAAAAGCAGCTCTGAAAACCTTTCTGCATTTACGTCTGTCCAGGGCTGAGAAACAGAAATGTAGACAATCCATTATATGACATTACCAGGCTCAAATCTCAACGGAGGGCATGCTTTCTATTTAGAATGGAAAAGGTGTTATGTTTTAGATCTAAAATACTCCCCAAAATTCTCATGCTCAGAGGTAGGCCCTGGTCAGTAGAGGCAAGTCACTGGGGGCATGACTTAGAATGGTGTATTTAAGTCTATGTCTCCGCCCTTCTCTCCCTACTTCCTGGTTGCCATGTGTTGAATAACTTTCCACTGCTATGTTCTTTCAACATGCTGTTTCTGCCTTGAAACCTGTTAAGTATAGACCAAGCCTACTGAAACTGCAAGCCAAAATAAACTTCTGCTTTACATTTTGGAAATCAGGTTGCTCCAGTGATGGGAAAATGACTAATACAGATGTGCCTTCCAGAAGACTGTAATATCTATCAGCTGCCATGAATTAATTAACCTACAACTTTCACAATTACCCCAAAATGAGAATGGAAGACTAGTAAAGAGCTCTGTGAAAAGACTCAGGGTGATAGCAATATAGGTTTCTATAAGAAAAGGATGAATCTTTAAAAGCCACAACCTTAAAGGGAAAGGCAGAAACTAGAATTGATTAGTTTCTAGAAAGTATTTGGTGCCTCTTAAATTTTCAACGGAAGCAGTGGGTTCCTTCTCAGCAATTTCACTTCAAAGTCTTAAGGAAATCCACAGTGACTATACCTTGGAACTCTGGCTAAGCTAACCAAAAAAGGAATTAATTACAATGCTATTATGCAGCTCACCAATTTGACAGGAAAAATAAAGACCTTGGCTCTGATAGTGGGAAAGTTTCCAGTCATTCTGGAGCATATGACAAACCCAGAGTTGTGTCGCATGATAGTCTGTTATGATTCCATTCTGGTTGTGGTATCACTGTGGTGTGTGGGAACAACATCTACTACAACATCAGAGCTTGTCCCTAACTTTCTCTGTGCTTTTGCCTTTTTTCCTCCACATACAAAATCCCAGATAAGGGAGAAAACATCTAGTGTCCTTTAGTTTTCATGCAAAGATTGAATCTGCCCCTCTAACAAAGACATATACTATGGTGTTTGTTTTTAACCAATATAAGTAGGATTTTTTGGCTGGACACCCAAAGATCACTGGCAAATGTCCATTCCTGTAACCCCACTGTCAATCCCATACCCCATATGCATTTTTCCTTCCATAATTGCACTTCACTGGAAAGTTTTATGAGATATTGAAGGTGTTTCTATTTTTTTTAATTTTCATTTTGGGAAGATTTTGTATTAATTATTTAGATTATTTTATATTTAGTTTGCCTGATAGGAATTATGAGTGCTTGAGATTTATACATCTGTTTAGACTCTTATTTCTTCTGTCAGTTTCTAGAATCTGAGAAAGTCATTTCCTAAGGATTCTAAATACTCAAAATAAATCTACTTTCCATAGGCAATTTATTGGCATCAACCCAGGAATTAAACTAAAAACAAAATAGAAAATGAGAAAATACATTAACAAGATGCAGCACCAGACTTCCAGCTCTCCAAAGCCAACTGAGGGGGGAATGAGATGAAACAATTCGAAAGCCACCCACCTGTACTCTATGCAGTGGCAACAGTGGAAGCAACCAAGAAGATGAATGAGGCTCTAGAAAAAATCAAATCAGAAATAATTTCTCAGACAACTACAGAGATGGTAACCATAATTAAAGACATGATTAGTGACTCTTGAGCAAATACAATAAAAAGACATAGAGGAGCTTAGGAAAATGATGGCAACATAGGAAAGAAATGGAATCCACAAAACAGATTCAAACAAATATTCAGAAGGTTAAGCATTCCATTGAAAACATACATAGCAGAAGTATCCAATGTGAGGACAAAATCTCAGATATAGAAGACAGGATTGCAGTTAGCAAACATAAAGAAAGATTTCTTAAACACATCAAGGGACCACGAGAAATAAACTCAGCAGCTGCTAGGATGATGTAAAGAATAACACAAGATTGATTGGAGTCAATGAAAAAGCAGGAGATAACACAAATGACAAAAAATTGTGTTCACAGAATTCATGGCAGAGAATGTTTCAAAATGGAAAAACAATTTGACATACAGATAAATGAGGCATATAGAACTCAAATTTGCCATAATAAAAAAAAAATCTTCACCAAGGCGTATAATAGTTAAGAACAGAATATTAAAAGCTGTTACAGAAAAGAAACAAATCACATATAAAGGAAGCTCATCAGAACTACAGCAGACTTCTTAAAACAAACCCCTAAGTCAATGAGAGTTGTAGTGAAATATTTCAAGCCCTTAAAGAAAACAGCCTCCAACCCAGACTGATGTACCCCACAAAGTTATCTTTCAAAATTGATGGAGAAATAAGAAACTTCTGTGACAAAACCGAGGAAATTTATGACTACCAAACCACCATTCCAAAATGTTGTGAAAGATGGTCTAGAAAGAGATAACAAGGAATACAACTTGATGAACACCAACAGAATAAATCTATCAGACAATGCCAGCAATTAAACAGAGGAAAAAAAAAAGAGAGCCCAAAACAGGAAAATAATATAACAAGGATAACTTAATACATATCAGCTATAAACATCAATGTTAACAGTCTCAATTCACCAATCAAAAGAAACAGAATTGCAGAATGGATCAAGAAACAAGATCCAACAATATGCTGCATACAAGAAACACACTTAATTTGAAAAGAAATTCACAGACTGCAAGTCAAAGGATGGAAAATAATACCTCATGTAACAGGAACCTGGAGAAAATCAGCGGTTGCTCTTCTATTTACAGAAAGAGTGGATTTCAAGCCAAGACTGATTCAGAGAGACAAAGGAGATGACTACATCCTCATAAAGGGAACAATCCAAGATAAAGAGATAGCAATCATAAATATATAAGCACCAAATACTGATGCACCCAACTATATAAAACAAAAATTAAAACATGAAAAGTCAAATAAGCGCTACTACAATTCTAATGGGGGACCCCAATATCCCACTGTCTCAAACAGACAGATCAACTAGACAAAAAAATCCACAATGAAATATTAGAACTGAACCAAACTTTTGGACAAATGAACTTAGTAGATGTCCACAGAGTGTTCCAACCCACAGCAGAATAAACATTCTTCTCAGCTGCACGTGGAATGTGTTCCAAACAGACTGTATACTAGCTCATACAGCATGCTTGAGTAAATGCTAAGGAATTGAAATTATCCCTTGTGTATTATAGTACAATGAAATTGGGAATCAGTGGCAAAAAAACCCTCCAAAACTTTGTTAACACATGGAAATTAAATAAACCCTCCTGAAATACCAGTGGATAACAGATGAAATTAAAGAAGAAATCACTCTTTTCAAAAAAGGGAAATAAAGACTCAAAACCGTACAATTAGGAGTGAAGAGGGTGAAATCACAACAGATCCTGAAGAAATCCAGATAATCAATACCTACTTTAAGAACTTGTAGCCTAATAAGATGGAAAATTCAGAAAAGATGGAAAGATTCCCAATATATATGAACTACAAAAATTCAATCAAAAAGATACAAAAATTCTAAATAACCCAGTATCAGTTAGTGATATTGAACATGTAATTAAAAACCTACCTACATAGAAAAATTCCTGATGGATTCACTGCTGAATCCTGCAAGAAATTTAGAGAAAACGTAGTGCTACTACTTCTCAAACTCTTTAATGAAATTGAAAATGAAACAATACTCCCAAATTCATTCCTGAAAGCAAGCATTACCCTGATATCATAGCCAGAGAAAGACACAACTGAAAAAGCAAACTACAGGCCACTCTCCCTGATAAACATAGATGCCAAAATCCTCAATAAGATACTGGCAAACAGAATGTAGCAAATCACCAAGAGTATACACCATGACCAAGTAGTATTCATTCCAAGGATGCAGGGATGTTTCAACATATGCAAATCAATAAATATAATATACCATATCAATAGAGCCAAATCTGGCAAGTGTGAGGTTGTGAGTTCAATCCCAAGTACCAGAAAAAAATAAAGAGCCAAAGATAAAAATCACATGATCATTATGACAAACCAACAGTCAACATCATACTAAACTCTCAAAAATTGAAAGCTTTTACACTAATATCAGGAACAAAGCAAAGAAGTCTATGAACACCACTCTTACTCAGTTCTGAAAATATTAGCACATACTCCATACACTCACCAGCATTTGTTATTACTTAATATCTTGAAGATAGCCATCCTTTCTGGAGTAAAATAGTATCTCAACATTGTTTTAATTTGTTTTTTTTGTTTTGTTTTGTTTTTTTTCAGCACCGGGGATTGAACTCACGACCTTGTGCTTGCCAGGCAGGCACTTAGACCGCTGAGCTAGATCCCCAGCCCTTAATTTGTGTTTTTCTAATGGCTAGTGATGTTGAACATTTTTTCATGTATTTATTACCTATTTGTACTTCTTTTGAGAAGTGTCTATTCTTTCAGTTGCCCATCTTTTTATTGAGTCTTTTATTTGGGGGTACTTACTTTTTTGAGTTCTTTATATATATATATTTGATATTAGTCTTCCATTCTAGGAATAGTGACGTTTTTCTTCCATGCTGTTGGTTGTCTATTCACCCTGTTGGTTGTTTCTTTGCTGAGTTGAAATTAATTTGATATGCTCCAAATTGTTGATTCTCTATTGTTTCTTGTGCCATCAAGGTTCTGTTCAGAAAGTCCTTGCCTATGTCTTTGAGTTTTGTTTGCTTCATTTTCCAGCAGATCAACTGTTTCCGTTTTTACATTTAGATATTTGATGCATTTTGATTTTAGTTTAGTTGAGATATATGGGTCTAGATTAAATATTCTGCAAGTGGTTATCCAATTTTCCCAGCACCTTTTATTAAATAGGGTATCTTTCCTCCAGTGTATGCTTCTGCCCCCTTTGTCATAGGTCAAATAGTTAAATGTGCCTGGGGTTGCTTCTGCTTCCACAGTTCTATTTCATTTACCCACATGACTGTTTTGGTGTCAGTACCATGCTGTGTTAATCACAGTAGTATTGTAGTATAAATTCAAATCTGGGATTGTGAGGCCTCTACTTTGCTTTTGCTACACAGGATTGCTTTTACTACTCTGGGTTGCCTCTGATTTCATATGATTTTGATGATTTTCTCTACATCTTTAAGGAATGCTGTTACTATTTTGTTTGGACTTCACTAAATCTATGCATCCATTTTAGAAGTATAGTCATTTTTATTATATTGATTCTGCCTATTCAGGAACAAGGGATATCTTTCCATTTTCTGATGTCCTTCTCAATTTTCTTTTTCAGAGTGATGTAACTTTCATTGTAGGGTTCTTTCACTTTCTTGGTTAGATTAATTCCTAAGCAGTTTTTCTTGATGTTATTGTGAATGGTATTTTTTTCCTAATTTCTTTCTTGGTGAGTTCATTATCAGTGTATAGGAATGCATTATTAGTGTTTAGGATTTTTGTAGGTTGATTTTGTACCCTAGTACACTGCTGAATTCTATTAATTCTATTAGCCTTCTGGTGAAATTTGGAAGATCCTATCAGTTGAGAATCATTATGTCATCTGCAAATAATGACACTTCAACTCTTTTCTTTCCTATACATATCCCTTGCATTTTTTTTCACTTTTGCAATTGCTCTGCTAATGTTTTGAGGACTATGTTGAACAGGAGTGTTGACAGAGCATCCTCATCTCATTCCTGATTTTGGAAAGAAACCTTCCAGTTTATCCCCATTTAAAATGATGTTGGCAATAAGGTGGTCATAAATGACTTTTATCAGATTAAAGTAAGATCATTCTACATGTATTTTCCGCTTTTTTTTTTACCTTGAATGTATGTTGGATTTTGTCAAAGGCTTTTTCTGCATTTATTAAGATGGTTATATGATTTTTGTCCTTGCTTTTGTTTGTGTGATGAATTACATTTATTGACATCTATATGCTAAAGCTTCCTTTCACTCTGAGATGATGCCTATTTGATAATGATGCATATTTTTTGATGATTTGTTGCATTCTTTTTGACAGGACATTGTTGAGGATTTTTGCATCTATTTTTATTCAAGAGATTGACCTATAGTTTCATTTTTTAGTTGGATCCCTGTCTACTTTTGATAACAAGGTAGTGCTAGCTTCCAAGAATAATTTTGGCAGTATGACTTCTGTCTTAATTTCATTAAAGAGTTTGAGAAGTATTGGTGTTACATGTTCCCAAAAGTTCTTGTAGAATTTGGTAGTGATCCATCTGGTTTTGGGCTGTTCTTAGTTGATAGTTTTTTTTTTTTAATGACTGCTTCAACTTCCTTATCTGTTGGATTATTCAGGATTTTTAAATCTTGGCTCAGTTTTGGTAGTTTATATGTATCTAAGAATCTTTTTATTTCTTCTGACTTCTCCAACAGTTTCATGTAGAGTTTTGTGAGGTACTTGCTAATAGTCTTGCGGATTTCAGGAGTGTCTGTTGTGATTTCACTTTTTGCATTTTTAATTGCATTGATTTGTGTCTTTACTGCATTTTGTAAAATTGACTAAGGGTTTATGTTGCTTATTCTTTCAAAAAACCTGCTCTTTGTTCATTGACTCTTTGTATTATATTTTTATTCCCCATTTCATTGATTTCTGATCTGATCTTTATAAATCCCTTATTAATAAAGCTCTGGAGTTGGAGTGTTCTTATTTTTCTAAGACCTTGAAGTGCATCATTAGATTATTTACTTGAAATTATTCTGTTTTTTTGATGTTGGCAATCATAGCTATAAATTTCCTTCAATAAGATTGCTTTCATCATGTCTCATAAGTTCTGATATATTCAACTATCATTATCATTTAATTCTAGGAACTTTCAAATTACTTCCTTAATTTCTGCTGTGACCCACTGATTATTCAAGAATGTGCTGTTTAATTTCTGTATGTTTGCATAATTTCTGTAGTTTCTTTTGCCATTGTTTTCTCATTTCATCACACTGGATCTGATAATATACATGGTAAAATTTACATTCTTTTGCATTTACTTACACATGCTTTCTTAGCTGGTATGTGGTATATTTAGAGAAAGTTCCATGTGCTGCCAGACAGAATGTGTATTCTATTCTTGTTTGGTGGAACACTCTGTAGATATCTATTAAATCCATTTACTCAAAGATTTGGTTCGACTCTGATATTTCTTTGCTGGATTTAATTTACTTGATCTGTCTATTATGATAGTGGGGTATTGAGGTCTCTCACTGTAATTCTATTGATGTTTACCTAATCTTTTATGTTCATTTAGTGCTAGTTTTATGAAGTTGGGTGCACTGTCGTTTGGTGCACATATGTTTATAATTGCTATTCCACTCTATTCAATTGTTCCATTAATCAGTATGTAGTATCCTTCTTTGCCTGTTTTGATTAGCTTTACTTTAGAGTCCACTTTATGGGAAATTAGATTAGCTATTCCTACTTGTTTTCATGTTCCTGTTAAATGGCATATTCTTTTCCATCCTTTGATTTTTAGTTTATGAGTTTATTTTTTGGGTTAAATGTGTTTCTTGTATATAGTGTACTGTTGGATTTTGTTTCTTAATCTATTCTTCCAATCTGTGCCTTTTCACTGGTGATTTGAGACCAACACATTGATCATTAAAACTGATACATATTGACTTATTCTTGTCATTGTATTATTGAATTCACCAAGTAGCTTATTGATGTGTTTCACTACTTCCACTGATATCCTTTCAAATATTTCTGTGGCATAGCTTTTTATTTTCTCCCACTTCATGCCTGCTGGATTAGCTTTGGAGGAATTGGGAGTTTTTGGAGCAACTGGGTGGACTCCTCCTTCTTACCATGTTGATATTTGCATTTTTCTTGTGCTTGTTTTGTCATTATGATTGTATGCTTGACCAAACAAATTGGGGAGCCAATTGTCTGTCACATTCTATTATCTGAAGGACATTCCTTATAGTCAATGCCACTTCTTTCTTGAATGTTTGTTGAATTTCATGAACTAATCTATGTGAGCTAAGAATTTTCCTTTTGGGAATGTTATCAATTTGATTTCCAAAAACATATACTAACATAATTGTCTTGACATTTTATTTTATCTCTTACTTTTAGTTCTGTAATCAATTTCCAGTTGTTTTCTATACAGTGTGTAACAAAGAGTGGGATTAATTTTTTTCTTTATAAAGATACTCAATTTATCCAGTACAATTTATTGAAAAACCACTTCTCTCCATGAAATTGCATTGCCAATGCTGCCAAAAATAATTTGACCATATATTTATGGTTTTACTTATGCACTCTATTCAGTTCTTTTTTCTAGAGCAGTCATACATCCATATTATATTTTCTGATTACTATGATTTTATTGTACACTGTGAGTTCAAGTGGAATAAGTCCTCCAACACCATTTCTTCTCAGAATGGTTTTGGTCCCGTGGTCTTTTCAAAGTATTTATTTGTTTAAATTTTCTTCAATGTCTATTGGCAGTGCTTTGTAATTTTCAGCAAACTATTTTTAAGTATATTTTGTTAAATTTACCCTTGAATATTCAGCTTTATTAAGCCTAATATATCTCATATAGACTTAATTTTATTTCTATTAGTCTGTGACTATATAGAAATACAAGTGATTTTTTGTATATCACACAAAACAGTTATTAGTTGTAGTAGGTTTTATGTAGATTCCTTAGATCTGTAGGCAATCATCTTTTCTGCAAATAGCAATTTTTCTTTTCTAGTGTCCTTACCTTTTATTTTTCTCTTGAATTGAATGGTACCTTTAGTATAATGCTGAAACCATCCTGTCACCATCAGAAACACAATCAATCGTTCAGTATTTTATATGATTATGACAGTAGATACATCATACATATCATTTATCAAATTAAAGGAATTTTCTTTCTATTCTTATTTTGAGATAGTTTTAGGCATAATTAGTGAATGCTTAATTTTATGAAATGTTCTTATTAATCTAATGCAAAGATCGTATATTGTCTGTTACCATGGCAAATTATACTAGCTGATTTTAATGTTAAACCTATGTTTTATTTCTGAATTACGACCAATTTATTAGTATATATAATCTATTTTGTATATTGCTGTATTGGATTTGCTAATACTTTTAAAGGAATCTTGCTTCTATGTTTAAAGGAATATTAGTATGTAATTTTCTTTCTTCTTTTTTTTTTTACATAATTTCACTTAAAGTACAAAACATGAAACATTTAAAAGAAAAATACCAGAAAAAGGTGTATTATACAAATACTAATCAAAAGAAAGCTGCTGTAGTTTTATTAATGTTAAGTAGGCAATACTTCAGAACATCAAATGTTATCATGGAAAAGGGACATTCCATAATGATACAGGAATATTAAGAAGTCATAATAATTAATAAGAAAATTGAACTGGGAAATAGACACATTCAGAAGTATTGTTGGCAATTACAATATTTCTCAATAATCGTTGGAAGGCCTGACTCACACTAACAATCAACTTAGCTCAATTGATATGTATGCAATACTACAACCCCAAAAAGAAATAGACACTATTTTGAAGTGTATACAAACTTTTCAAAGATATATCCTATACTAGGCCACAAAATTATTTTCAATACATTCAAAAGAATTGAAATAGTTTAGACTATCTTTTAACTTACAATTTTTCAAAGCTTTATAGGTAGATATCATTATTTTTTTTTAAATTACTCAAAAATCCAAAACAATTATGAGGCATGGTGGTGCATGCCTGTAATCTAAGCAATTGGGAGGCTGAGACAGGAGCATTGCCATGAGTTGGAGGACAGCGTAGGCTGCATAATGAACTTAAGGCCAGTCTGAAATACATAATGAGACTGTTTCAAGAAAAACGAAACCAAAAATTCAAAGCAATAAAAGTCTAATTGGAAAAAGAAAAACCAAATGTATTTCCTAATCCTTGAAAGTGGTGCCTCCTAGGAGCTCTTCCTCTATGACCACTCTCTGGTTCATACGGTCGAATCAGTTTTTCTTCAACCTCTGCTTATGAAAGGCAATAATAGTTTAACTACCACATGTAACTAAATTGAAAAGAAAACTCAGTGACTTAAAGCTTAACTCTGTTGTTTTGTTTTGTTTTATTCTCTTAAAAAAAAAGTTTGCCTGCTGCTATAGGATTATATACCATGGAAAATCAAAGACTTCATCACCCAAGAACATTATATATTACGTTATGTATGTGCACCACATTTTCTTTAACCATTCATCTGTTGATGGACACTCAGGTTATTTCCATTTCTTGGCCATTGTGACTACAGTTCCAATGAATATGAGAAGGGACACATGTCAACATACTGGTTTTCTTTCCTTTGTACACACACACACACACACACACACACACACACAGTTTTCCCAACATCATTTATTGAAGAGTCCATCCACCCTTATGCTGTATTCCTGACATTTTTATTGAAAATCAATTGATCAAAATTGCATGTATTTTTTATGAACTCTATTTGTTTTCAATGGTCTATGTGTCTGATTTTATGCCAGTACTATGCTGTTTCAGTTAATATAGCATGGTAGATTTTTAATTCAGATAGTATGATGGCTCTGGCTTTGTTCTTTTGCTTGAGACTGTGTTGGAAAATGAGACTCTTGCGTGATTTCACCTAAATTTTTTCTATGTCTATGAAAAATGTCATTGGAATTTTGAAGGAAATTATATTGAATCTGTAGATTGCTTTGTATAGTGCAGATATTTAGACAGTATTAATTCTTTCAACACATGAACATGGAATATATTTCGCACCGATAAATCTTCAATTTCTTCATAAAAGCTTTGCAATTTTCAGTGGATAGATCATTCATCTTCTTAATTAAATTTATTCCTAAATATTTTAGTTTTTTGTAGCTATTGTAAGTAGGATAGTTGCCTTAATTTCTTTATCAGATAGTTTGTTCTTAGTGTATAGAAATTTGCTGATTTTGTATCCTGAAACTGTTACATACAGCTATATTAGGTAGAAATATTATAGCAGTCAGATAGGGTTAGGTCCTTGAGGGAGTCAATAAAGAGGATGTAAACACATTACAACTGTGGCTGGAGGCACATCTATTGAAGGCCAGGCCACAAGATAAAGATAAAATGACCAGGCCTACATGTCTCCCTTAGAGATAAACAATAAATTAACATTAACATCAGTCATCTCAGTGGGTGGCAAGAACCCCCTGATTTGTCTGTTCCTAAAAGGCCCTTACTCTTTCCATGTACTTGCTATATGACCTGTTTCCCCATTGGATCAATATTAACTAAGTGGATAAACTTGTAGTCTTATTGGTTGATCATATTTTTGTCCTGCATTGTACCCACCTTGTCATCTTGTACCCACCTAATGATACTCCTCTCACCTCATAATTTAGGTCTTTAAAACTTCTTCTTTAAAATGAAGTCTATAGCAACCCATTTTCTAGGTTCCTGTCCTGTCTTTCAGAAGCTTTATCTCTCCCCCATCAATAAATTGTCCTACTATTAACCTCCATTGTTACTGAGTTCATTCTTTGATGCTGGGAAATAGGAACTCAGCATATCAGACATCCATCAGGTTGAGTGTTACATTTATTTTCTCTATATCATTTGGACACCCCAGTGAGATCATTGGAAGGAGATAAGAGTTTGCTTTTCTTTCATAAATTCTGAATTGTGACTCATTTAGGTAATCACAAATTGTCATCCTTTCTTTGCCAATTACTTATGCCTTGAATTTTTATGCCTTGTCTTTTTTATGCATTGATTTTGTTAAAATATTGATAAATGTAAGTTGAGAACAAGGGAAGATTAAGATGTTTCTTTGATGGAACACTTTAATTTGAAGGCAAGATCTTGTATTCCTGTTTTGTATATGCTGCATTTGGACTCACTGTTTGCTGAATTTATTCATGCTCTTTGCTTGGCCTATTTGACTTGTTAGACAACAGCTATAGGGAAAAGTAATATTAGAGAATTCCCTAGTGAACTTTGATATGAAAAACTGTAAAATGGGTCTGTTGTGAAATGTAGTTTATATTTAGAAAATATACATGCCTATTAGTAATAAATCATGGGCTCCATTCACTCATCAAAGGCAATAGGCCAGGAAGAGAACAAGAAATCACCAAGAAGCAAGCCCTCCCTGTGAGTTGGCACCATGCACAGGCCAATGGGGGGAGAGCCAGATGCCAGCCCCTTCTGGTACGTGGGCTGGGAAACAAGAAGAGCCAACCCTCACACACACACCATAAGTGACTGGCATATCCAGAGAAACACAAGCTGCAATGATAGCTATTGAGGTAAAATACAATTTAATGCTTGTAGTGTTTAGTGTTTCACTGACTTTGTAGGTCTAAAGCTGACAGTCTGATCATCTATTCAGAGGATATCAGTATACAATGTAGCATCTATGGAGGATCCCCTTCTGAAGGTGGTAGGCATTGTTAATTTCCTATTATCTTGTTTCAAAATTCTATATCATTCTCATTGTTTTGTTTGATTGGGTTTTACTCTGTTTTATCTTGTTTGATTTTGTTATATCCGATGGCATGGGCAGCTATTTCAAAGATAGCAAGATATATTATGGTAGCCATTTTGGATTTACTATTGTCTTGTTTTGAAGTCCTTTATTGTGTTCATTGTTTTGTTTTTATTGGTTCTATTCTGTTTCATTTTGTTTGACTTTTACTATGTCTGAAGGTATCTGCAGCTATTTTGAAGACAACAAGAGGCATTGTGGTAACCATTGTTGATTTCCTATTGTTTTGAAGTCCTGTGTCACTTACACTGGTTTGTTTTGATTGGCTTTATACTGCTTTCTTTTGCTTGGTTTTATTCTCTTTAAAATAAAAATTAAATTTTTTTTGAAAAGGCAATAGGCCAGCAGTCATTGTTAAGACTTGTAGGACAGACTTCACTGGGACAGTCTGGCCTGATCCCCCCCTTACACTCTAGAGGGGAATATTGAGGCTATTCTGCCTCAGTTCCCTTTTGAGTTTGATCTTCCACTGATGAGGAGGCAATCTTAGCTCTTGAGATTCCCCATTCTCACCATACCAGACTGAGGGTGACAACTCATGGGCAAGTTGTCTCAGTAACTCACAGTGAGCATGAGAAGAAAAGACTTTTTTCTGATCTCAGTTCTGATCTTTCCCTGTCACTTTGTACTTTCTTTCTTCAAAGGCATGTTTCTGCTAAAGATTAGAGAGAAAGAAATCCTGAACTGTCTCAACTTGCCCCTCCTATCCAATAACTAAGAACTTCTAAACTGAGCCCACAAAAAAGGAACCTTTGCTGATGCGAAAGACAGGGAAGTACCTTCTCTAACCTGTAAGTTGTGGTTGCTGAATGATGGGTATAGGTTTTAACCTGTGAGTTTCATAAGTGTGTTGCAGACATAAAGATAGAAATTTTAGAGTGGATTTAAGTAAAATTTAAAGTTAGCTGGTTGCTAAGGAGGATTGCATATGCTATTAGGCAGACAGCACAAGTATCCAGGGAACTTCTTTGCCCTACGGCCCAGGAAAAGATTTTCCTGAGCCATTACTTGCCTCGATCTTTAGAGGTGATACCTTAGACAGGCTGGGAGGTGGTCCACTACTTCAATTTATCCTTTGCAGTTTTTCAGGTCTCTTAATTATTGGTTTCATTTTGCTAGCAATGCTTCCTTTTTTTTTTTTTTTTTTTGCGGCACCGGGGATTGAACTCATGACCTTGCACTTGCCGAGCAGGCACTTAGACCGCTGAGCTAGATCCCCAGCCCCTTCAATGCTTCCTTTTTTATACGTGACTGTTACAGCCAGAATCAGTTATAGCTTGCGCTTTGAAAATACGTACTGGAATTAGGGATATAAGTTCCTGAAGAAGATAGGGGTGCAAGTTCATCAGCATAGTTCGACCAAACTGACCTAGCTTCTGGTCACTCTCCAGATAGCAGCCACCTGCTCTGGAACAAGTCACCTCAGGGAATGCCTTAAAAGAATATAAAAACCAAATAGAGACTGAAAGGAGCAGCTATCTATTCTCTTGTGTTGCAAATTGGGAACTCAGTGTCAAATTCTCTTACTCTTTGGAATGTGTTCTTAAGCACTGGAAATTGACCCTCATGAATGAGAAAGAGCTATTTAATGTTTTTCTGCAAACATACATGACCAATCTACCCACTAGAGGCAAAATGGAATGCAGAGAGAAGTATTGGTTATGATACTACTTCACAACTAGAATTGTACTGTAAGACAGAGGAAAAATGTCATAATTACCTTATTTTCAGACTTTCTTTGCATTAAAAATAATCCTTACCTATGCTCTAAATGTAAATGTAAGCCACAGAATATCCCAACACTTCAAGCCCTTAATGCACAGTAAGATACATCTACTATTAGTGAGCCTGAGGTTCTCCTCCCTTGCCCTTTGGACCCTAAGGAAAAGTTTCTAAGCCAGC
>RJWT010011507.1:0-23246 GCA_004365215.1 Cuniculus paca
TATTTTGATTTGCAGTTTCCCAGAAAGGCTTTAGGAAAACAGAGTATGGAAATTGCCATTCTGTGTGTGTGTGTGTGTGTGTGTGTGTGTGTGTGTGTGTGTGATTTGTGTTTGTATTCTATTTTTTAAATAGTTGGTGAGCAGAAGGTTTAAGAAGAAATCTTAGCATTTCCAATAAGAATTAATAGAGCAGACTGTTTTCTGTGTGGTCCAGGGGCCCCTATGGGTTTCAGAAACCCTTTCAGAATATCTGTGAAGTCAAAACTATTTTCATAATAATCGTATTTTTATACCAGAATACAGAGGAGTTTTCAGAAGCCACATGGCTTCTGATATTGCAATGGAATAAATGTGAAAGAGTTATGAGAAACTAGAGGTCTTCTATGAAGCTAGATATTAAAGAGGTTTGCCAAAAAAGTGCAAAAAGTGCCCCTTTTCTCATTTTTTTGAAAATGTGGCTACTTTCTATAAAATAATGTTTCGTGTTAAGATGTAATAGGCTTAATTATTTTTAAATGAACTAAAGATATATATTTTAAATTTCTCCATTTTATTTTCTGATACAACAAAGACAGACATCTATATCTATCTCACAATAAACAAAAGCTCTTTAGGATCCTCAGATTTGGAGAAAAGAAGTCTTGAAACAAAAAGTTGAGAGCTACAGTAATACAGCTGTCAAAACTTCATTTGAATAAGATCACAGAAAATCCCAGAGTTTAGAACAGGAAGTATTCTTGCTGGGTGAGCTTGTCCAGTTCCCTTGCTTGCTCAGTTAGGCTAAATAGTATCCTTTTTTTTGAGGTAGGACAACAGAATACAGATGGTTCAGAGGCTTCCTAATACTCTACCGTTGTTCAGTGCAGAGGGAGAGGAATGATGTGGAGACAGGACAGGGGCCCAGGTCTTCCTCGGGTACAGATGGAACTCTTACCCACTTCTTTATGCTTCCAGCAATATGAATGATCTGTATTCAGAAACGAAAAGCCACAAACTTATTTTATTTTTTCTCTTTGATAAATTTATCTTTAGTGACTTTTGCTGGTGAAGAACCATTTATTTGCTTGGATTACTGGGTTTAGAACCTGGGAGCTGAGCTTGATGATACTGGCAATGCTGACTGCAATCTTGCCTAGTCAGGGAGCATCCCCTTCCACCTTCACTGGAGTGGATGTTAGCAAAACTCAGTTTCTTGCTGGCTGTCTATCAGCGACCTCAATGCCTCACCACTGGGGCCTCTCCAAAGGGCAGCTCAAACATGGCAGCTGGCTTTTCTCAGAGCAGGCAAGTGAGAGTGAGAGAACCAACCAAGCTATAACCATAATCTTCTTGCAACCTAGTCCCGGTAGTGATGTTTTATCACTTTAGTTGTATTCTAGTTTTTAGGCTCTAGTCAGTAGTTCTAGCTCATACTCAGTGTGAGAGGTAGTGAATGCTAACAGGCAAGGACTCTTGGGCGCCATCAGGAAGTCGGCCTACCACAACCTTTAAACCTAGCATCTGACCCTCTTGCTCTTTCTGTGAATCCACCTCATCACATGGTGCCTTCAACATGTAAGCGACTTGTGTTAACTTTCTGTGGGCCTCTGTAGTCTGTGTCCTGAGTCTGGACCTAAGCCCTGCTGCTTGCCAGCTGTTGGCTGTGGATAAGTTATTTAATCTCTCTGTGTCCCAGATTCCTATCCACCACATGAGGATGATGATTGTTCCTTCATGGGGGTTGTTGTAAAGACTGAGTTAATACATGGAGTGCTTAAAGCAATGACTGTTATGGATTAAGCTGCATATGAGTACTTACAGTTACTATAGTATTACTATGCACGGGAACATTACATAATATAGGTTATTTATTGTTAACAATGTCCTCATGAAGTAGGCATTTTCACACCATCTGACAGATGAAAAACTAACGCCTAGAAACTTTGAGCATCTTGCTCAAGGTATCGTTACTTGAAAATGATGAACCAGGAAACTGCCAGTTGTATGACTGACCCTCCTATGTGCTACCTTGGGGAGTACATCATGGAGCGAAAATGACCATATTAGAGGTTAGGGAAAATAAAATAAGAGCATTTTAAATAAATTATTGGCACAGGGATGAGTCTATCATTTTGGCCATCTGTATGTATATCCATGGGAACTTTTCTAGGACTAAATTTAACTTTGAAAAATAATTGACTGGTAGCCAGGCAGAGTCAAAACAACTAGCCATTAAGCTATAATTGTTTACTATGTGATTTTCCCATCTTCTCTTTGGTACTTACTTTGCAATTAAATAATCAATAATTATTCTGTAAGTAGTTGAGTATGCCTATGAAATTTGTGACCTGGAAAATCAACTATTACATGAATGGAAGTGTTAAATGGTCTGGAAATGAGCAGAGCCATCAAATCAACAGCAGTAGGCAGGTAAGCCTGCTTCATCCCTTTGACATATCCACTGAGGCACCAAATTCAGGGATCTCTGAATAAATCCTCAGGCTGTGAACTGGCACCATCTGCAGGCCTTTCCACATGGGAGCTGGAGCCATATGTGGCAGCGTGTCCTGCTAGGCTGAGTGTGTCTCTTTACACATTGGGGCAGGGAAAGAGGTACAGTGCTTTAGGTCTGTCTGGTAAAAATTCCATTAGCCTTTTCCAGGGTGAATGACTAAAATGTGTCTAATTGTGTGCCAGTGGCTGGCTGAGTTGGCTGCTCTGGGCAGAGTAGGGCATATTTCCTTGTGATCTCGTTACAGAGAGAATCTTCAGAGAAGACAAAGGACTGTGGCTAGGCCTTTGGAATTTGGGGTTGCCACCTGCCTAATGTAGGTAGACACCACCCAGGAGAGGGCTACTACTGCTGACCCATATATGCTCTCTAAAAACAAATAATGAATGCCACATTTACTTGCTAGAAGTAAGGAGGAAGGGCAGGGTCTGTTTCCCTCCTTAAAGAATTTGCATCTTTATTGGGTATTCATGATGGACCCACATGAGCCAGTAAGTTATACACAGGATACCTTGTCAATAGTGTCTGAAATACCAGAAGGCCTGAAATGCTCAGGAAAGCCCTAGTGCATAGGGGAGAACTTGATTTTCTAGGATAGAGTCTTAATCTGCTTTTTTGAGCTTTTGGATCCAGATAGCCATCTTTGTGTAGGGAAAGTGGACAGGGTTTAGAGTTGTGCAGATTTGGTTAAAAGTCCTGGGTCTGCCACACACTGGCTGTTAGAACCTAAAGTAACACTCTCTGAAGTTTTGTTTATCCTCCCACAAAGTAGGAATAATAAAACTGATTGTGAATGATGGTAAAGATTGTATAAAAACATGTATTGCACAAAGTGCCTAAAAGATGTTGGTTTCCTTCCTTGTTGCTGTCCTTCCCATCCTTAGAGCTGCCAGGTCTGCAGGCCCAGCCCAGCCAGTACCTGCCTCCACATCGCCTTATGCCAATCTTAGTCTATGGAACCTGTATCGAGACTGCCACCATGGCCACCTCCTCCAGGAGTCTTCTCAGTTCTAGTCATAAGAGATCTCTCATACCCTCCTTGCAATTTTAGCTAGGATTGACCCCATTAACATTAGATATTTGCTACTGGAACTCCTTGGCCAAATGCCCTATTTTATATGTTAAACTCTTTAGGAATATTGATCATATCATGTTTATGTTTACAGATCCACAGTACCTTGTGCAATGCTGCATCGCAAAATGTGTCCAAGAAATATTGTTGCATGACCAAGTGAGGAGCTGAAAAGAGGGCAGATGGCAATTCTGGAAGGGAAGGCTCAGCTAGAGCAGAGGCATGGAGAGAAGCTGCCTGTTAGGCTCAGGAGGACACAGTCGGCTGGCTTAAAGAGGCAGCTTGTGTCAGGACAGCTCCAAACTTGGCAGGTTGGGAGCTTTGGAGGCCTTTGTCCAAATTCCCCTTTCCTTTTTGAGCATTACCATCCCTTTCCTGCTCCTAGGCCTGACTGGATATACTTCTGAGCCTGGTTCACATCAATCTACTTAACACCTGAACTGGAAACTGTCCTTCCCACAGAGCTCGTTACATCCCTCTCTGGGGCTGAGGTAACTATGTCTGGGCTACAGCTTTAATTGGGACAGTCAGCTGTAACAGAAATGCTCTGAAAGTGAGGTTGAATAGTCTCATCTTTGCAAACATGGAAGAAGATTCTGGCTGCTCCAGTCATTTGGGTCATGTTTGTTAAGCACTCAGCACAGTTCAAACTATAACCTATCCAGTGCTCACTTGCACATGGAGTTAAAACTTGAGAAAGATGAGTAGAATTACCTGGACCACTGACAAGCAGTGATATTTCTTCTTCAAAGCCAGGATACTTTGTGGAAAAATTCTAAAGTAGAACTGAGATGACCAAAAGTGGGGGCGGGGGGAGAGAAACTGGGGGATGCCACTTAAATTATAAGTAACTCTGGGTGATTAGGTCTAGAACACACAGCTAAGTCAAGCATCAGACTAACCAGACAGAAAGTACTTGACAGTTTTTAAGTTTTCTTCAGTTTTTCACAGGATCATTGACTTTTCTGGTGGGATTTTAGCAGTTACATTCATAGTCCCTTAGGTCATACAATTACTTGGTAATCAGAACTGAGGCTTGTAATGACATCCTCTATTTGCCTTGTGAATTTTTACATTTTTAAAGCCCTTTTACATACTTTTACTTCTTTAAACTAGTTATGTAGGGATTACTGCCCCCATTTTAAAGATGGGGCAGTTAAGGTGCAGAGTCAGGGTGAGCTAGATGGTAAAACTTCCCATGAAGAGCTGTTTTCTCTGTTCTTCTTCCCCTGTTAATTCAACTTCCTGCAGACAGATTCAGATAAGTTCTGAAACCATGGACAGGCATCTGCAGAGACACCGCTCTGGAGCTTCAGTCTCATGACCAGAAGAACCGTGGGGCCCTGATCATGAGAGACTGTCATTAGGAGAATCACTTATCCTTCACCCAGCCCTGGAAATCCCCAGGCTTGGCAGACTGGGAACCCTGCTGTGCATTCCCCAAGAGGTTCTGACTGCAAGGTTCCTGGCCCGGCAGGAAAACCTCAGGCACACATTTTCAGATTCCTGTTAGTGGCCGCAGAAGTTTGCCCACAAACTTGTTAAACTTTTGTTAAATCTGTTTTGACTTTGTGTGGGCAGCTAGGTTTCATCAGGAAGGTGCTGAAAGTAGTAACCCCAGAAAGTATGAAACTAGACCGAGGAGATACTCAGATCTCCACCCGCCCTACCTTTTCCATTGCTTTACATCCTTCCTTTCTGAAAATACGAACACAAGATTGCGACACATTACACAAACATTTTTCTTTGCAAGCTTTGCCAAAATTTAGGAGATAATTTCTCTCCATTTGTGTACAGTACTAGGTTCTAAAATTCAGCAGGCTTGTGTATGAAGGGAAATCCACTGTGGGCTCCACTGGTTCTTAAAACACAGATAAGAGACTTAGTGGCTCCTTGGGTATTGCCCCTGGATTCAATAACTTTTCCAAATGATTTCTGCAATTAATACTGATGTAAAGGAGGATAGGTAACAGTTTAAAAAACTAGAAGGGAGAGAAGTTTGGGAAAAAATCTTTATATGACTTCATTTCTCATTTATTGTGTAGTCCAAGCTTTCCAGAGAAATTGCTGGCCCTGCTGATTTCACTAACTGAAATACAAAAAGCTGCTTTTCTTTTGTCTGCAGAGTGAGCTGCTGGTAGCTTGGCTCAGAGCTGTGACTTTCAGAGACTAGCCAGATGGCTTCATAAACAGATTCCCTGGGTGGCAGGGGCAGAGGTGACAACATACAATGGAGATGAAGAGTACAGGCGGGAAGCTGGAACATCTCTTGAAGACAGAAATGAGTAACAGGGAAGCGACACATCTGACTTGGTGTTTAGGAAAGGTTAAGTAATGAGGCTACTGGTATCAACTGTTAGTCCCTATAGAAGACCTCAAGAGACAAGTGTTTCAAGCTCTCATAAGCCTCAGATACATAAATTCTCTTGTCTTTCTTCCCAACTTTCAAAACTTGTGCATATTATTGAAGAAAAACCACAAAGCTATGAGCTGGTACTGGTAGCCCTATTTAAGGCCAGATTTTGCATAGACGATTCAGAGACAGGAAATACATTGGTGTAAAAGCATTAGTGAGACTATTGAAACAGTACCACCCTTTCCATATGAAAATGTGCTATGTCATCTGCTGGTATCCTCTTCTGATGGTTTATTTGTAAAACTGACTGCAGCACCTCAGCTTTGCCACTGATTCTGTGAAATCCCACAGAATGAAAGAAAAGGGGAAATTTTGCTGTGTAACCTAGAGTGCATTCTTAGGAGGGAGCTATTGATCTGACTGAGGAGTTGGTATTTTGGCTTCTATAGTTAAACCAAATAAAATGTTTGTCTCTTGTTTCCCAAGGAGTTGTTCAAAAGAAAACACCATCATCCTTCATACAGTTTAGTAAACAGATCTTCAGGACATCTTTGCCACGTGCCTTTTATAATTTTATGCCCCTAAAGCATCATTCATCTCTGACAAGTCTTCCAGGTTGGCCTGTAAAATTTTTAAACTATTGAATTTTCATAATCCTTTTGTAAATGAATATGCTCCCAACTGGCTATTACTCCTGAGAGAACTAGGAAATGATCTGAAAAAGATGATAATTTATGATAATATAAGGCAAGACCAATTGTTCCTTTTGGATTAAACAGTTCAAAGTTGAACTGAAGTCCAGGGAGTTGAAATTCTAATTAGTATTATCCAGTGCAAAAACTTTCTGGGTCAGTTTTGTCATTGATAGAACATACATTGAATAGATATTAAAGTACATTTCAGGAGAATTAAATGGGATATATTGATCAATTATTTTTTATAAGAGTGTTACAAATTTAACTTCAACAGCACATTTTAACAGGTGTGTTTTGATTTTATAGTGAAGCACCATACATTTTCAAAGATATTTCCATATTAGGTCAACATTATCTGTAAGTTAGAACTAATGACATCATTACAGGAATGGTGAGCTGAGATGATGTTTATAAACAAGGCTTTTAAAAGAATTTTATGGACCAAATCACTGCTCTCAGAAATTTTCACACCATATCAAATCAAACATATTGCAACTCCCGCATTTCACATTAACAACATATACGTATATAGATTGTTTTTTATAAATTGGATTTTAAAGTAATAACTGATTTTGTTACTTGTATTTATTTATAATTGGCTGTAACTGCATGAAGATGATTCATACATACTGTAATTTAGAAACTCCTTTAAGGGGAGAGAAAAGCCTAAGTTACAAATTGCTTCCAAATGTAGTTACATATTTTTAAAATGTTAAAATTAATAATTAGTGTCACATCAATTTTGTAGGTATTGAATTAAACATTTATTTTGATTTTGTTATTTTGTTTTGTGGAACCAATGTAATTTTTCCCCTGGTTTCTGATATTTATATAGATTCTTGAGAACTGTGTTCATACAGCCTGATGTTTATAGTAGAGTCTTGTTTATAAAATCTTTTAAAGTCATAAAATGTTTTAGATGTTAATAAGGCATAGAGTTGTGGTAATGTTGTAGCTGTGGTCCTCAGTAGTTAGATTGCATAGATCCAGAAATCAAGAAGTAGAATTTGGATTTATTCCTCTTATCAACACTTCTACTGACCTACTTGTAGAGTTCATACTTCTTTTCTTTAAAAATTTAAGGTCTGCTGGATTAGCATTGCTGATCTTCTTCCAGCAAAGCATACAGCAAAGATATTTCTTTTCTTTTTTCTTTTTTTTAAGCAAAGATATTTTTAAATCTGAAGCTCTACCCCACCACATTTCAGTTTAAGCCCCTTTATGCTGTTGCCCACATTGGTGATAGGGACAGATCCCAATTATCATGAAGAACTAGAATTGCAACTACATACACAGTGGGACGAGAAGGAGACTGTCTTGAATAGAAGGGATTCCCTGGCATGTCTGGGGACTTCCAACCCAAAATTGGCTCTAAATAGACATGTGCAGGAACCATAACCTTAGAACAGTAAAACACCTGAGGCTTCTGTTCTTGGGGCATTGTCTTAGTTACTTTCTTTGTTACTGGGACAAAATCTCAGCACTCATAAATTAAAAGAAGAGAGATTTATTTTGGCTCACAGTTTATAGATGTTCCAATCCATAGTCTCAGTTGGCCTCAAGGCAGGGTTGCATGGAAGAGGGCTATGGCAGAGGAGAAACAGCTCAGGGCATGGCAGCAAGAGGAAGGGAGAGAGAAATAGAGGGAGAGAGGGAGAGAGGAAGAGAAGTTGAGAGGGAGGAGAGAGAGAGAGAGAGAGAGAGATCAAGGGAGAAGACAGGGATACACCCTTCCAGGCCACACCCTCAGTCACCCACCTTCTCTGACCAGGCTGCATTTCCCAACATCATATTTAGTTAGTTATCAATTCATCAGTGGACTAATCAATACTCTAATAAGTGTCACACCCCCATGATCCAATCACTTCCCAAAAGCCCCTCCTCTGAACTCACAAGGCTTTGGAGGGTTAGCTAGATATAAACCACAACAGGCATGAAAATGTGGTCCTATTGCAACGTAGGCTGATGGTGAAGGAAATCCAAAGCACGGTGATGGAGAAGGAAACTGAAGAAATATCAGTATGGCCTTAGGATCAGCTGCATCACCAGGGACCAGTATTTATACCACCAAAGGTTCGGTTTCAAGGCTTTAATAGAGATTTTAGTTGGCTATACGTGAAGGCTCTGTGATAGTTTTGACTTAAAGTAAGGATTGAGTACAGTTGAGCAGTGTATAAGGGGTGTAAAGGGTGGACAGTAACAGATAGTCTATGTGCCCTGCTTTAAACCATCTGGCCTGTCTTTAAATATCAGTGTTGCTGTGGCAGCCAGCACTAGTTGGTATAAGCTAAGAGCACTTTTCTTTATGTGTTCCTCATCTCTCTTGCTTTCTGTTCTGAATCCTCTACTACTGCTTTGGAGATGTTCAGTGCTTTTAAAAAATTAAAACTATGGAAATTTGAGCTGGACATAACTGTGGTATTATCACCCTCCAGGGAAACCTCTTTTCAAGGATGCTTGTGAATAAATGCTCCTATGTTCTTTCCTTCAGTTGGATATTTAAAAGAGTCTTAGAGGGTTCCCAGTGGAATCAACTCCCAGGTATTCACAGTGGTGATCAGCTTGGAAATGCTTCATTGTATAGGCTTTACTTTTTTCTTTGTTGCATTCTTTCCTAGTTGCTCACCTATATTTCCTGGGTTTATTTCCTAAAATAAACTACCTCAATGCCAATCTTTATCACAGGCTCTTAATTTGGTGAAATTCAGACTAAGAGATAGAAATTATTTTTTCTGGTATTTTCATCAGAGTTTTTCCTTTTCCAAATTATGTGTGTGGGTGTAACATAAATTTATAAAATTAATTAACTTTAAGTCTTTACAGTCAAAGATTGAGAGGTTCAGATCCTGACCTTGTCTGATCATTCAGATTGCTTGGAGACCTCACAGCACTCCCATATGTATTATATCAAAATCTCCAGGGTTTATATCCAGAGTCTACATTTTATTACAATTGCATAACTCATTCTATATCATTTTTTCTGAGAACTACTGATTGGGATGCTCTAAATCTGTTTCAGTGACAGAGTAGTAGGAATCTGTGCATTCACAAATATTCTCCGGTAGAAGAGAAGATGAATGAGATCCTCAAGTTCATTTAATGCACAGTGGACCAGAGGAAAGGCAGATATGTAGTTTTCAAAAGACTGTGCTCTATTGGTTTTCTGACAGAACTTTCATGATTTATATGGAATGGCTTATATTTTCATTTGACTTGATATAAATATTTTGTAAAGTTGCTGGTTTGTTCCCATATTTGGAATGCATAGCATTGCTTCAGAAATTTCTTCTCTTCCTTCTGTAAGATTATTATATTCTCTTCTTTATCTGGAGTCCTAATTACTTTCTCATTGCTGAGATGCATTACCCAACACCCACAACTCTTAAGAGGAAAAGGTTTATTTTGGCTCACAGTTTGTAGAGGTTTCAGTTCATAGTTGACTGGCTCCAAGGCAGGGCAGCTTGGCAGAGGGCCATCGCAGGAGAGAAAAAGCTCAAGGCATGACAGCAGGAAGGAGAGAGAGAGAAAAGGGAAAGAGAGTTGGGGGGAGAGAGAGGGAGAGAGAGAGAGATCACAGGAGCAGGGAGAAAAGTATACCTTTCAAGGCCACGCCCCCAGTCACCTACCTCCTCCAACAAGGCTTCACCTGATAACAACACATTTAGCTATAAACTCATCAGTGAACTAACTCGCCGATGAGTATCGAGTCCCCATAATCCAGGTACTTCCTGAAAGCCCCACCTATGAGTGCATGAGGCTTTGGGGGACATCTAGATATAAACCATAACATCTGTAAGCCCTCTCTTTCTTTCCAATAGCAGTCAAATTCATGACACAGGAAGAAAGCAACAATAACACCACATTTCCACTTGTTTAAGGTATTGGGAATAGTTTTTCATGTGTAAATTCTGTGATGTTTGGAAACTTTGGTACATATTAAATGCGTTTA
The DNA here is from genome assembly GCA_004365215.1 of Cuniculus paca. NCBI lineage: Eukaryota > Metazoa > Chordata > Mammalia > Rodentia > Cuniculidae > Cuniculus > Cuniculus paca. Next base: position 10,564 of record RJWT010011507.1, read on the forward strand.
CGTCCCATTGTTGTGTCTACGCTTCAAAGGGGCTGGTTAGCAAACATGAGGATTGGTTCTGAGAGACTGTGCAAGGATGTGAAACCAGATTCAGGGACTAGGCTCTGATGTAAGCAACGCTCTCTCTTATTTAGCCTTGCATTCAAGTCTCTATAGAGCCATTCTTGCATGCTCCCCCACTGCCTACAAGAACACAGCCAGGTCTTGCAATGTTTGGGTTGTACACGTTATTTCTTCTCATGGCAGATACTGTATTTACTCACTTAGGTTGTGGTGTGAACTGAATCTAGTTTTTGGTTTGCAGGCAATGAGAAGAGGCAGAGTGGTTCTGAGGAACATAGGCAACATCTTACCAATTCACTTAATTCTTGCAAGTCACTTATTGATGTTTCCAGGTGAGGGTAGGCTACTGTCTTCTAGCAAGGAGGAAAATCTTTTACAAGCCTGGAGATTAAGAGAATTCTGAGTGTCCCAAGTCTCATGCTCCCCATCCTAGCTTTCTGGATCCCATTCTTTTTCTATAAAGTGTCTGACTTTGGAATAGAAAAATGTTAAGGCTGTACATTCAGTCTTTTTTGTAGCTCTGCTACCCCTATTATTCAACTATGAGTTTGATTTTCAGCATAGCCTGTCCTCTGACTGGAGGTGACAAGCTATATCATTTGTTTTAAACATTACCAGGGACCTAGTTTCGTATTCACGGAATACCTTAAAGTTGAAAGTTGACTGACTTGAGCTTCCCTTTTACTTTTTTCTGAAGGCATGAAATTCCTTTATCAAAAGTTGCAAAACCCTGTAATTCTTAAAATTACTACTGCGTCTACCATTAGGTGGCCACCATTATCACACAAGCCAATGCTTCACATTCTACCTGTACTTCATCCTAGTTGATCACCAATGAGAGTCACAGAAATTGTGATGCCATTGAATGCCAGAGCTGACTGTCACCTCCCTTACTACCAGCAAGGGAGTCTTCATTGCTTTCTAACCAGTGAATGGTCCAATTCCAAACTCTTACTTTCTGTGGACCATTCCTAGTATCTGATATGTTAAGCTGAGTTTTCCTCCTAAAGTGTAAACATGAGACAAGTGCTTGCACCCAGGTTTTTGATTTTAGGACGTGACTCCAAAGTGCCAAGGACCAGAAACATTGTAACAGGCAAGTAGGGAAAACTAATCCAAAAGGACAACCACACAGCTAGTGGGTTGATCATTCCTTGGGACACTGGGGCTTAATTTCCATGGGATCCCAGGATGCAGCATATGCCTCAGGGTTTCCTGCTAAGGAGACATGAGAGAGAATTTATCCAGTATATCCACTGTCTCCCTTTCTCCCTTAGTTGAGGGTAGACCTTACACAGTCAAGGCAACTCCTCACACTCCTCCACTTCTGTGTATTTTAGAAATGCATGGTCTTCCAGCAGAGAAAGCCTGAGCAGAAAGCCAGAGTTCCCTGGGCAACTGAGATAAAGTGAAGTCAGGTAGTTCTTGCATGTGGCTGTTACCTTGCAACTGGGTAGAGTGGAAAGGTGGATAACAAGCACCTGAAGCTGGGCATATAAGACCACACCTCAGGGCTGTCCAAGGGCCTAGGTAGGTGATGTGTACCTTTTAGCACCTTTGGTAACAGACAGCTGGCTAGAGTATGCATGCCATAGATTCACCACCACAGGTTTATGTGTTCAGCTGAGGCCAAAATAGAATGTAAAAAAGCACATCATTAGTGTGTGTCTTGTAGATTGGGTGTTAGTTTCTATTGTTTTAATGTATGTCAACAAAGAAGATATTTAATTTTCTTTCCTATTATTTTTTCTACATATATAAACCATGGAGATAATAACATGCCCATTGGTGAAAGTCATCTCTGTATTTTGAGGGGGAAGAAAGGGAAAAAAAGAAAAAGAAAGAAACAAATGAAACTGCCCAAAGGACTCAATGGAAGGAAGATCTGTCCTTGAATGATAACTGAATTATCTCTCAGAATGACCTCACCCTGTGTCCTGTCCTTATCCTTCAGGTCCCAGTCTATTTTTCCTCTGAGGTTCCCAACTCCTTCCATTCTTCCCATCCTGCAAGTCCCAGCCCATCCTCACAGTTACTCCTCTCTCATCTGTGATCTAGAGCCTTGTGTTTTAGCATCTGTCACATCGCACAGCAGCTCTTGGCTTCTTTTTTCTAACAGATTAGGATATTTTCTTTTATTTTACCCTCTGTGTCTTTTCCAGTGCTTCATATGAACTTAGTCTCTGAATTTCACTCATATAATCATGTGGCAGTGACCTTTCTGGGTCTGTTATGTCCTGGGCATAATGAGAAAGACACCATTTTACAAGACGTAGGCTCTGCCCTCAGTAGTAGGCAGAGTTCAGTGGGCAGGTCAGAGAGGAGGCTGATTAAAAGTCCAAACTGCCTTATAAAGCCTGAAATCTTAATCTCAGATATTAGACTGATGACCTTGAACTGGCAAAATACATGGGGTGAATTGAGATTCTGTTAGAAGTGAAGACACAGGGTGGCCAGGAGGTGGGTGACCCTCTGCCAGGAGTCTGGACTCACCTGCAGGAACACAGATGTGTGAAGAGGGCCACAGATGGGGCCTGGGAAGAAGAGGGAAGTGGAAGAGGGCATGGGTCAGGCAAATTGCTAAAACGTGTCTGACTATGTTGTGTGAGGAGGAACTTGCTGAGGCCCTTATTAGAACAATAATTACAAGGATCAGAAACAATTTAAACAAGCTCTCCAGAGCCTGGTTCAACCCATGTTTCCCCTACAACCTCCACTGTCTCCCATGGCCTACCACTGCCTATCTCAGGTCAAAATCCTGCCAGGGTCAGAGTCTCCAGGAGGTAACAGAGGGCACCTCTTTCAACTAGCTAGGCCTTCCAGGCTAAGACCCGCCCATAAACCAGATGCAACTTGTGAGTCTTCAGAAAGCAGTACCCTGGGAGGAAGGAGCGATGCAAGACGTCCCTGTTTGCACTCTGATAGCGGTCTCAGGGTAGTTTCAGTTCTGGGTCAAGAGTTGAAATAACCCAGACAACCAGTCCTCCACTCCCTCTAAGTCAGGCTGCTCTGAACCTGTCTGAGGTTTCTGGTCAGGCGTTTGCGGAAGCTTGTCTAGGCCTCACCTTTTGTAGGGTAGCATGTTCTATTAGTTTGGAAATTTTCATGAATTCTTTTGAAAGGATCCAGGCAGGTCTTGGTCGTCTAGAGAGAGAGAGAGAGAGAGAAAGAGAGAGAGAGAGAGAGAGAGAAGCCGCTCCCTGAGTTTGTACTTTATTTTTTTTTAATTGAGGTAAATGCACATGACACAAAATTAAAGTGTTTGATTCAGTGATATTGAGCACATTCACAATATTGCGCAGAAAACCCATACCCAAGAAGCAGTCAACTCTCCATTCTCACCTGTACAGCCCCTCACCTACTTAATGTCTCTGTGTGTTTAACTATTGTGGATACACATACAAACGCAACCATGTAGTAGTCATATATGACCTTCTGTGTCTGACTTTTATTATTTTATAAGATTACATAATCTTTTCAGGGCTCTACCCTGTTGCAGCATATGTCAGAGCTTTATTTCTCTTTATGACTAGCAGTTCTTTTCTTGTTAATCCATCACTTACTATTTTTGGTCATCTCTTAAAATCCTGGATGTTCAAATATCTGAGGACAAAACCTGTTGAAATGATCACTCTGTGTTCTTGAAAAAGAGAAATGCCTAATACAGAGAATGAAGACCGCTCACGGTGCCATTCTGTAAACTGGAAACCTTTAGATTAAATACTCAGGTAGCCAGTTCAGAATGTCTCCTTCTGATTTGTTGTCAAAGAAACATGGGAGAGATCTTAGCTGTGTTTTTTTTCTTGCTTGGGAGAAAGCACTGAGAATTCTTCAATTCCCTAAACAGTTCTCCTCTACTTGAGCAAACAGTTTACTTAATGCTCTTATGGACACTTTGCAGGCAAGATGTGGTGAACACGATTTTCTTAATCTCTAAATATAAACTCAGGGCAGAACTCAGACAGTGAGAGGAGACAAACAGCTGCCTGTGGGAGTTTGGTGTTTGGTTCTGGTTTGTCTCTCACCCTCTGAGGCCCAGTTTCCACTTTATCACCAGCTTGGCATTTGTACCCAAAGAGTTGAGGACCAATAACAGCAAGAGGGCCTCTCTTTGATGTATTTCCTTCCCCACAGCCACCCATTGCGACAGAGGAGATGAGAGAGAAGAGGAACCTCAAACAGAAAGCTTTGAGTTGGAGATGGATGTAAACAATGCATTTACTGCACAGTGACAGCTCTCGAAAAGGGCAAACCAATGTACAATTGGACCTGACCTAGAGTAGCCAAACCTCCTGCCTCATGGGAGACACTTGTGAGGCTGCTAAAGCAGGAGAAACAGCCCTGGCAAGTGTTCCTTTAACTTTTCCCCAAGAAAATGGATTCTTGGCTAGAAAGTCTGAATTTCATTAGCAGATCTTCTGGAAGAACTTCCCTGATGAAGTCTTATAGCGAAATGGGCCCAAATCTGGTAGTTAAATGTGATCAGTGGGAGCAACAATTTTATGGGGCTGTGGTTGAATCAGCAATTAATTTCCCCATTCTGAACATAATTCTGGGTTTTATTTACTCTGCATATCTCTCTTAACTTTGTTTTCCCATAGGGAATCTCTGCTGTTTTCTGGACAGCCTATGAATCCTCCAGCATGCCTTTATTTATCCCTACCTAGTGCTGCAGCGTGATGTTCAGTAATAGGAAAAATGACAGGAGACCAGAGATTTAGATTTGGTTCTTGCTACAGACAAGTTATTCACCAGTGCAGTATTGTGGTCTCTGATGTGAAGGGGGGGTCATCTTGCCTCAAGTTCTGTATGTTCTGTATCTACCAACTTCCGTGAATCATTGATTGAGGTTATGGTGGGGAGCAGACTCTGGTTCCTTCACATTTGTAGCCTGCCAGCATCTGGGCAGAGGATGTCCTCAGGCCCAGAAATGCAGAAAGTTAGGGCTGATGTAGTAAGGCTCAGGGTGTGTTGCACCAATGGCGTAAATTTCCCAGTGTTCTTTTAGGATACTGTCAATTTTCATATAAGAAATCATAGTCCAATGAAACAAAAGTTTAATTTATGGTTATTACTGTTGTTGGTGTTATTTCCTTATCATTGTGCCCCAAAGTGGAATTAGATGGCCAAAGAACCTTTTAAAATTTGTAATGAGTAGGATGCTGATTAGGTTGCTAGATGTTAAACTCAAAATACAATCAGGAAATCCCCTCCCCATGTATGAGTTAACCAAGAAGGAAGTTCATTTCTCTCTCAAACAACAGACTTTAAGGGGACCAGGAATATAACTCAGCGGCAAAGCATCTGCCTGGCAAGTGCAAGGCCCTGAGTTTGATTCCCGGTACCAAAAACAAAACAGAACAGAATAGAACAAAGCAAAACAGACTTTAAGTAAGTGGGTCCAAGCTGGTGACTGCCATTGTTCACACCCAGTTTTCACTTCTAGGATAGCTGCTGCAGCTCTCATCATGTCCTAGCCAAACAGGGAAGGAAGTGCCAAGAGAACACTTGAGCCTTCCCTGGTGGGGCATGACCCAGAAGTGGCACACAACTTTCTACTCACATCTCATTGACAGGATTTAGTCATGTGGCCATACATTAAAATATCAGAATACTACAAAATATAGTTGCTAGCTTAGAGGTGGGCCTTGTTAAAATTCAGAGGTTCATTTTGCAGGTGAAGAGAATGATTTTGTGTTCATCCATATTCTCTGCTAGAAGACTTATACCAAATTATTTTCCAAAATGATTTGTGCCAAACTTTAGTTCCACCAAAACTGATGGGTATGCTATTTTTAGAGACACTTCTTTAAGACTATTTATTCTGTAAAATCTCCAGATACTGGGATTATTGATGTAGAAGATGTGGGAGACATTTTAGTATGCAGTGAATAGCTAGAGATGGGGATTACTTTAAAATGAAATGCTGAATTGTGATATCACAATCACAAATTGTGAAAGGCTGTTGAAAGTTCTTCAGAATGAAGCTAATCAGAGTGAAAGACCCTGCACATCACAGAAAGGATTGGTGAAAGGGTTGAGCATACAGGGATTTCCCTAGTTTGTGAATGGAATTATTCACCATCACTTGATGGTTTCTGCTTATAGAGTTGGGGTTCTTACAAGGAAACTCACCTTTGACCCTCAATGTCATTCTAGTCAACTCTTTAACCTTTCTACTAATTCCACTGTCAACAAGTAAAAAAAGTGGTATGGTTTTGAAATACATTTCCTTTTCCCTATCATTAGTAGAGTATTGATGAGTGGAGTGAAGGACTCAAAGAGAAGAAGGAAGAGGCTAGTGCTGAGGGCCAGCGGAGAATTGAGGGCTCAGAAAAAGTCTTGGAGCTCCAGAATGCCTCCAGAGCCACTTGTGAGGAAAGTGCGGTCTCTGTCAGTCTCATAATGGGCCAATCACTAAGCACCTTTAACCAGAAAACATCCTTCTGGGTCCTTTTCCTTTATGTTCCATGAGTGGGAGAAGAGAAGGAATTAGTGAGTAGTTGAATGAATGACAGAATGGGATGATACAAATTGGCCATGTGAAACTCCGTACATGCAGTGGAAGTTTCAATTATAAAATAAAATATCAAAATTCTGAAGAAATTTATGCTTGTTCTGCATCTTCCAGGATTTTCTTGTTTGCTTTTCTCTACTAGTGTCATGGATTTCCCTGATCTCTACCTTGCAAAATGTGTCCTATTTGGCAGTGTCTCATGTTCTACCCCCACCCCCACCCCCACCCCCATGCTAGAGATCAAACTCAAGGTCTTGCTCTTGCTAGGCAAGGCTTCTTCTACTGAGCAGCATCCCCAGCCCTTGTATTTTACTTTCTTTTTCTACATTTTCTGAAATCTAAGCCTGCCTACTTTCCATTCCTGTATTTTTCCACCTTCATTCATCCATCTATCCTTTTATTATCCCACCGATTACATCATCGCCATGCACCCACCCACCCATTTAGGCTAGCTAAGTGTCCTTAAAGCCTTAACATTTCCCAGTTGAGGCAGTTTCTTGCATAACAGGCTGAAGAGAGAGATTTGGAGGGAACATATGGTGGATTTAGCTATCTTATGTTCACTGCTTAATCTTAAATCTGTAATGTTAGGATAAAAGCAAATTTGAAGCTAGTTCTGCTCAGTCTGCAGTCACTTCAGCCAAACTGCTGTTGCTATGGAATGTGAGATAAGCTTCATCTGTGGCAGCAAAAGGTCTACTGTTGAGGCCCAGAGACCCGGGTTTGCAGGTGTGGAGGCCTCTGCCAGGTTTCAGTGGTGGCTCCTCCTGTGGTCAGGTCACTGGGATTGTGGGCACAATCTGTCCTGTCATTACTTTCACTCTGATTAGCTTCATTCTGAAGAACTTTCAACAGCCTTTGACAGACATGGGTCAGTATGGAAAAACCAGTTCCTCTGTGTGAGGCTGATTTAATCTCTGTGTACAGGCTGATCTTGGGAAAAAATATACTCCTTCTTATGTCAAATATATAGGACATGTCAGCCCACAGCCACTCACAGTGCATCCTGGGTACCAACTTGCCTTGGGTACAATCAGACAATCTAGCTTAGTGGGACATCCTGCTTGCTCTGGGTGACTCACTGCTCTTAGGCAGCTGATTGAAGTTTTGTTTATGGCAGTGCCTCCTACTCACACTGTACCCCAACTCTATAAAGGACTCCACAGTTAGCTTGACTTTTAGTGCAAGTAAAAGTTCACCCATTGTTGTTCTTTCTCCGCTTAAAAAACAAAACAAAAAACCTTATCCAAATAAAATTAAGCTGTGGGGAGTCCATTAATAAAAGGTTTCTATTACAAAATTATTGGCAATCTGCAAGGGGCTTTGGAGGAGAGTAGGAAGATCAATATTACCTAGAATAAAATAGCAGGGCAGACATTACGCAGGGGAAATAGGCTCTTAAGTATGAGAGGGAATATAGATTTCTCCCTGGGCAGTCGATGTTTGAATATGATGAAAAGGTGTGTTAAACTCGATGGTCTGGTAATTATTTGAGGAGTCTTGGGGAGAGTCTAAATAGGACTTTTTTTAAAAAAAAGAAAACCAAGCAAGTAAAACCCTAAACTACAGTTTCTCAGAAATGAGGACTAAATATTTGCACAGACAAGCAAAAAATTAAAAAAAAAACAAAAAATTGTGAACCCACTGGATGACAAAAATGCAGGCCATTTAATTAATCTGTGGTGAGAACCACGGTCCCAGAAGTGGTGTGATCACTATGCCTGTGTCTGCCTGGGTAGGGAAGGGGACTTGGGCGAAAAGACAGGCTTCTAGACAGGGTGGCTAAGAGAAGCTATTCCTTTTTTAAGTCTAGGTCCTTTACTTGTCTCTGAAGCTTTGCCAAGATGTGAGAATCGGAAGCACAGTGGATTGTTAACAAAGAGCAGATTAATTTAAGAAGGTAGAGTTTGCTCTCCATCTCTGTCATATGAACCAATTAACTTTAGGCTGGCGAAGTGCAACTGGCAGGTAATTGGGCCATTGTTGGAACAGTGCACATGCCTTGGTGTCATTTGCAGATTACTGAGGTAGGGATCTTTGGATGGCTCTTGGGTTGAGGGGTAACCTGTTCAGTGTAGTGGTGGTGGGATCCCTGGAACTCTCAGAGCACTGCCAGAGGATGTGGTAACTCTGAGCCATTTCCACATTGGCTTGTCCCTTACACTGGGACAAAACCCTATCATTAGCCTTTGGCTGGAGCATGAAAGCTACTTGCTAGCGCATGTTCCAGAGCCAGCTCTACATTTTCCAGTGTAGACTTTCAACTTTGGTAACCTGCATGTTTCTCAAGTGGCTCAGTTTTCTCCACCAAGAAAAGCTAAGATATACCTCACTTCCACCTTCTTCTCCCAAGAGTGTGGATTGAGGTACTGTCCAACTTCTTTCAGCATCTCAACTGTTCTCAATGTCAGGAAATTTTTGTTGTAATGACCTAAGTGTTTCTTCTAACAAGAGTAAGTTCCTCTTTGTTATGTTTGGATGTTAAATACCTACCAGTGGCCCACACGCTAAAGATTTAGTCACCAGCCTGTGACCATATTGGGAGGTGCTGGAACCTTTAGGAATTGGAGTTTAGTAGAAGGAAGTTAGGTCACCGAGAGGATGTTAGGACCTCGGCCCCTTCTTGTCTTTCTCTGCTTCCAGCCACCAGAAGGCGCTCTTCCACTATATGTTCCTGGCTATCATGGGCCCAAAGCAACAGCCAATCCATCCTGGTCTGAAACCATGGACCAAAAAAGCCTTTCTTTCTTTAAAGTTGATTACCTCAGGTATTTTGTCCCAGTGACAGAAATACGACTAACACATTTTTGTTTTTCCACAAGGGCAATAGAGAATGAAAAATACTACAGATGTGAATAGGGTATAAGTGTGTTAGTGCTGAAGTGGGCAGGTCCCTCTGATGCTTGGTAAATCTACATCATTCTTTCTAGAAAGAAACAGCTCCCTGCTGGGTATAGCTACTCATATACCCTTTGATGACCTCCACTGTAGTGGGAGAAACTGGCAAAGTTCCTCAGGCCTGATACTCACTGCCATGCCTCCCATTATGAAGTCATGTAAATAACAACAACTCCAAGTCCTCATCCCTGAGACAACACCCTTTAGAGACACAGTTTCATGGACATGTGCTCAGGCTCTCAGTAAGACTGTCCAGATAGACAGTCTCTGGGCGGGCCTATGAGATGCCACCCCAAATGTCATGCTTTTGTGCAGATTCCCTTCTTCTTCTGGAGGCCCATAACATCCAGATATTCCTAGTGAAGGTAATTTACCATTTTATGGGAGATACAAAAATACATAGGATGAAAATTACTCCTAATCATGAGCTCAGAATAAACAAATAAAATTTTAGCTTCACTTGCGTACCACCCATGAATTCTTAAAGGATTAGAAAGAGTAACTATTATTAGAAGCATCTTAGATTTGTCTTCTGTCATTCTTTACAAATTGTTTTTCCAGCCCAAATGAGTACACATAGTATAGGGAAACATATATATCTTTCTGTCTCCAAAATTAACAAGAAAAATAAGCAGAAGGAAAAGGATGAAATGGAGAAAGTACATTTTTAGAAAGTTTGTTTTTCCCCAGAAATGACTATTTGCTTATATAGATTTTTGGAAAATACAAGTAGAAAGAATGAAAATTTGTCTATAAAAATAAGTGGAGAAAATTTCACTCTGATGTGAGCAACAGAAATAGTTATATCTTTATCCAATGACTGCTTTTTCTTAGCTCACATATATAGACCTTATAGCTAATAATGTCTCCAACTTTGCACAAGTTGCTAGGAAACTATGCAATATTCATTCATGTACTAACTATTTATGTGTATTAAATGCCTAGCATGTGCCCTTGCATGTGGGTGAGATCTGTGTTGACAGAGGATACCTCTGTCTTTCTTAGGTTTACAGAAGTCACCTGGCATCACTTGGAGGAGACAGTGACTAGAGTCACAGAGGAAGAGAGAGAGGGGTGTGGTGTAAGAGAAATGGCTGGATGCTAAGAGAAACAAAAATTTCCATAGAACTGAAAGGAAACAAAAAGACTGAAAGAAAGCTGGGGGCTCTGCGTGTTTCTCCTAAGGATCCTCAGTGTGTGTGTGTGGGAAGCTGGTGGTGCACTAAAGAAGAAGATTCCAGGTGCCTCCGCTGTCAGCAACAGTGAAGACCTTCGTACCCCCACTGCGGAGGGGAGCAACTGAGCTGCCTGACTCAAGACCTTGACAGTGGGCATTTACTTGCTGACCAGTGTGGAGTGATGACTGAATGCCCTGAGGTTTCATGATTGTTGAAGCTCCTAAGGCCTTCATAGGAACTACTTGGTCACATATCAGTATTAAGATTTCTTTGTCAGATAATGGGAGCCAACATAAACTCACTACTAGATTAGAACAAAATCTAATTCAGGTTAAATTTTGTCACACAGGAATCATTGAACTAGTACAGATTAGCAGGCAGACAACGCATTCTTCCTACTATCTGCTCTTACTCACTTTGTTAAATCCCAGCTCTGTCCTTTTAGATGCTTTGACCATCACCTGGTATTCAAGATTCACTTGCTTTAGACATAATGGTAGACTAGAGTTAGAATTCTAGTTCCTTTATGGTTTGCTTCAGGCAACAGAATTTTCCAGACCAAAATCTCAGCAGGACATAATAGGACAGCTCTGTGCACCATCCTTGTATGTCCAAGCTAAGAGGCCTTGTTAGGATCTTATACTCAGTTCAGCAAAGATGGGAAATATCTGTGAACTATTTCAGTCAGTCCAATGAGAGCCTGTGTAGCATCTTTATGCAGACTTACATACCACTAATGTTACCAGTTGCATTAATTTCTTTGGCTGCTGTGTGAAATTATCATAAACTTTGTAGTTTCCAACAACAGCACTTTATTCTCTCACAGTTCTGAAGGCCAGAAGTCTAGAATCGTGGTACAAGTGGCTGTGCTTCCTGCAGAGGCTCTGAGGGAACATTTGTTTCTTGCCTCTTTAGTTGCTGTTGGCTACAAGCGTTGTGCAGCTTGTGGTTGTGTCACTCTATCTCTGCTGTCTTGACATTGCCTCGTCTTCTTCTGTTGATGTAATCGCTCTCTGCTTCTCTCTTATAAGCACACTTGTCACTGGCCTCAGAGTCCATAAGGATAATCTAAATTAATCTCCTTGTCTCAAGACCTTTAATTTAATTATATCTGCACAGATCCTTTTTCCAAATGAGGTAACATTCACATTCATGTTCATAAATAACGATTATGGAAATCAGGGCATGAGCACGTTTTGGGGACTCACCATCCAAACTATTACTTTCTGATATTTAGGATGCAATTTAGCATGTCACAACACAGATATCAGGAACAAGAGGAATAACTGCCTCTTGAGTAATTTTTGCTATCTACTCATACTTAGAAGGGTATGACTTCATGATAAAGCAAGTGACAGCCTCTAGAGCACAGCTTAAATCCATGCTGTGCATCCATGTAAATATTGTTATATTTATTAATATAATAATATGAATCATATTATTTTAAATGTATATTTTACACCATCTAAAATGAAAGCATTTGAAAGTAAATCATGATACTGAACAGGAGGGAATGCCAGAATGACTTACTTTCAACCTTCAGAATAGGAGTTTTACTTTTAAGAAAATAAAGAAGTGCACTATAATGTTTATTTAATCCAAAACTCTGCTGGTAAATTCCCACCATTTACACAATATCATAGTTAATTCTCACACCAATACTTAGAAAAAAATTATGTTATCCATTTTATAGGTGAGAAAACTGAGGCTCAGTAGCACTACAATTATCACCTTGCTAGAGAGCATATAGCTAAGACTTGGCCACATTTGTGCCAGACTCTAAAGGTAGATCACTTTATGTGCAGTTAGACTGCCTTCTCTATGAAGGTCCAGCCCACATGAAAACATCCTCACCAGCTTCTGGAGGTTCTTGCAATTCCATCAGCTTTGACTTAAGTGCCCACTAGAGAGGTAACATTGATAAAGAGGAAGACAGAAGCAGGGGAGTATAAAGATAGGAAACGAGGTGGAGAAAGGGAAAAAAATTGAGAAGTCCTCCATCTGTCAATAAAGAAGAAAATTAAGGG
>RJWT010011508.1:0-23259 GCA_004365215.1 Cuniculus paca
ACCCATGTAGAAGATCCAGGATCATTTTCCCATTTAAAAGTCCTTAGCCTTTATCACACTTAAAAAGCCCCTTTCACCAAGTAAGGAGCATATTCACAAATTCTCAGACTTAGGGTGTAACATCTTTGAAGGCCGTTATTACTCTGCTGGTCATAGTAAAATACTATTGTTATTCCTGTTCTGCAGGCAAAAGCTACTCTGTGAAATGACAAAAAGATAGTAGCTTCCCCTTATTCTTTCTGTAACTCACAGTGGTAGGGTCCTCTCCTGCCAAACTTGCTTTCAAGAAGGAATTTGCATCTGGGCTTGGCTATAGGATAAAGTATGACCTATTGCTGGAAATGTTCACATCAGAATACATTTGTAATTAAATGAAAGGCATTCTCCTCCTCTAAAGAGATGTGAATTAGCCATTTTAATAGAGGAGCTGTTTTTTCCCCATTGCTTCTTACTACCAATCACATATTTCCTTTATATTGAGAGTTGTTCTAGTGAAATCTAAAGGAGTAATCTGAGTCCCAGCTCCCATTCATCCACTTGATTCAGGAACTGTAAGGAAACATGACTGAATCTCCATTCCTTTCCGCTTTAGCCCTGTCTCCATCAGCTGAGTTTCATCATTCATTATCTCAAACCCAGGCAAGAAATCCAGGAAGGAAGCAGCCTCATTTACTTGTTTCCTCGTTCTTGCTTCAACCCTCAGCACAGAGCTTGTTACAGAGAAGTGTAATAGAGAGCTTCAAACACGGTTGCCAGTGCTGCCTTCATTTTGTTATTCATACACTTGAATAATTCCCTCTCCTCAAATATGGCAAGGAGTTAATGCAGGACCTTCTACAATAGGGTGTGACTAGTCAAGTCATTTCTATGACTAGATTACAAGAGATTTTCATCTACATTTTGGCTTGTGCTTTGATGAAAGAAGCCGCCATATTGAAGAAATTCATGGAGCAAGAAATGGAACATGGACAACAGATTGCAAGGAATCCAAAGATGATAAGAACCACACAAGCTTGGAAGTGGATCCTTTCCCAGTTAAAGCATGAGATGATGACAGTCCTTTGCTTTAGCTCCCTAAGCAGAGGATCTGGCTTTCCTGTGCCCAGATTTCTGACTCATAGAAGTTGTGGGCTGTGATACAATAATGTGTGTTGTTTTGAGTTCTCAAAATTTGGATTCCTCCTTATGCAGTTAGGGATAACTGATATGAGCAGGCATTTAATATGCATTTGAGGAACGATCGAAGAAGAAGAATAAGTAGAAGTATTTACTACTTTGTTCATTGGATGGTGGGTTCATAGTGACAATGATAGTTGGCTATGGAGTTGAAGAGATTTGGATAACACTGTAGTCTGTGGGTAAGCTGCTTATGCAATTCAAATTTACACACCTTGGGAAAATTCCAGAGAAGAGTACTGGATGTTCTATTGTTTAATTCCTTCATCTCAAGCTGAAAGCAAAGTATTGTTCATTGAGAACTTGAAACCAGATGTAGTCTGTTTTTAGCAGTACACATCCACCTCACACTCTATTTGCCCTTGGAGATGCATATTTTAGCAAAGACTGTGGGTCTAGGAAGCTTCTGCAAATCTGTCTAGTGAGCTCTGGGCAGAGACACCAGCTTGCATGTCCGGTGTCTTTATTTCCCTTGCTGTGACTGGGCATTCCTCCCCCTTTCCTGTTGTGGTTAGCTGTATGTTGTTAGTAAAGACTGATTCCAAAGCACTGCCTGGGCCTGGAGATGTAGGCCTCATTTTGCTCAAATATATATATATCTCCTGCATATGGCCTCTAGAAGCTGAAAGCAGCCCTCAGTTGATAGCAGGATATGATATTAATGAATTATGTAAGTGAAACTCAAGAATCTCTTCAGGATCCCATAGGCCAGGAGCCAAAGGAGAGAGAAGCTATCAAAAAAGGTACCAGCAGATCTTGCTCTTCACAGGCAAGTTTGGGGGTATAAACCACTTGCTCCTTGTTTGGGGAGATTCAACATATTCCTTGGGAATATCCATGCATATATCAGCGATCCTCTTGTTGCTTTCTGTTATTCTCTATGAAGTCATAAATTTGGACAACTCCGATTTTTCCCTTTTGTTAAAAGTAGTTGTGCTGCTCTTAAACACAAGTGTCATTTAAAAAGTACCACAGGGCCGGGGATCTAGCTCAGTGGCCTAAGCGCCTGCCTGGCAAGTGCAAGGTCGTGAGTTCAATCCCTGGTGCCACACAAAAAAAATAAATAAATAAAACATAAGAAGTACCACATATGGAAAAGCTTAATCATTTGTCTTGAGTAAGGAGAGGAATGGTTGAGATGTCTAGTAAGTGTGTGTGTGTGTGTGTGTGTGTGTGTGTGTGAGAGAGAGAGAGATTTTAAAAATTGTGGTAAACTACACATAACATCAAAGTTACCATTTTAATGTGTTTTTAACAATTTAGCAATATTTAATATCCTTTGTGTTAAAGCAGTATTATTATGATCTGATACCAGAACATTTTTGTCATTTCTGAAAGAAACACTTCAGAGACTAACAGTTATTACTCACAGATATTACTCATTCCCCTCTCTCCACCCTGGCAACTACTGGTCTGCTTTCTGTCCTATGGATGCTTATTCTGGAAATTTAATATGAATTAACTCATAGAACAGGTGGCATTTGCGTGTGGCTTCTTTCACTTACCTAATTTTTTAAGGTCTGTCCATGTTGCAGCTTATGTCAGCTCTGTATTTCTTTCTGTGACTAAATAGTGTCTTACTATGTGGTTATGCTGCACTTTGCTTATCCTGCTACATTTACATGACCATGCCAATTCTAGAGAAATGCTCTCATCACCTGTTACAGTTTGTGTCTAGATGTCCCCCCAAAGCCTTATGCAGTCATGAAGAGTGTACTTTTCAGAGGTGGTTGAATATAGAGTTTGTGATTAATTCATGGCCCAATGTTGGGATTAAGGATATGAGTGCTACAGCTGCCCTGGGATGAGTAGCCTACATACAATATAAGGGACAGAAAAATTCTTCTCTCTCTGTTGTTGCTTTTGCCATCTTCCATGCCATGAACAGTTGTCCCACTGGCATGTGCTACCTGCCTTGAAGTCAGCAGATTATGGACTGAAACCTCTACAAACTGTGAGCTAAATAAACCTTTCCTCCCTTAACTTTAGGTGTTGGGTATTTTGTCTCAGCAATGAAAGAAAAGTAACTAAGACATTGCCCATGGTATTCATTCCTCAGACTCTCATGAGTTTGGTTATTGTGTGTCAGGAACCCAGAGGTTAGTCAACTGCCAAGTCATACCAGTTTCCCATTTTGTTTGTTTCCTTCATGTTTTAACCTGTCCGAACCCTGTGAAATGAAAAGATTTTGAGAAAGCAAGGTTCAAGTCTTTGATCCAAGGACTCAGAGACCTAATACAGGCTCATTGTATTTGTGAGGCCAGGAATAGATAGCTCTTTCTTGGCCATATCTGGGATAACATATGAGTTATTTGCAAATACCTGTTACTTTCTCCTCAAGCCTTTACACATGCATACACACACACACACACACACACACAAACACACACACACAATCACTCTTTCTGTAGCCACTCACCCACCCACCTCAGTCTTCTAACTCCTTTAATCGTTCTTCAAGTTCTGCCTTCCTTATATCATCCATCTGGGCTAAATGCCCAGCCTATACATCCCATAACATACTATTCATGTTTATATGTCTGACCCAAAAATATCAGGAGGTCCCTGATATCCCTGCAATTGCCATAGAGCCTGGGGTTTTGCCCACAAAAACCATCCTTTTCTGTACTAGAACCTGGCCAATGTGTGCCTGGGGTGGCCAAGAGAGATAATGCAAAGACCCAAGGAAAACCTCTTCCCACTATCAGAAACAATCGATGGCACCAGCACAAGAAACTACAGTGTAAGTCTATATGTACAAAGCAGCCTATTATGTTCAGAGTATCACCTGATGGAAACATAGGTACCAATTGTTTAGTAATGATTACATCAGAAAACAAATGACCAACATCATAATTAAACATGATTCAAAAGAGGGAGAGTCCTAAAGACCATCTGTTCTAGGTGTGTTCACCCTGGGGTCTGTGCATACATAGAGATTCACAAAAACATCACCAAAGACACCTCCTACACATGCATTTTTATGACATACCGTCTTTTTGGGTGCACAAATCTTTTGAACATAAATGAATGGAAAATTTTTTTAAATGCTGGTGCCTCACTTTGTATTTTTCCTTATCTATTGTGTAATTCTTTCAAGGCCAAAACACGGAGTTGGATAAAGGTATCTTGACTCATGCTGAGTTGTTCAGAATTCATATAACCCTAAAGGAAAAGGTAGGAGTGCAGACAATTTCTTTTAATATCCTCTCTTCTTTTGTCCCATAGATGTTGCTGCAAAATGTGCCTGCTCTGTAAGAGGCTCCTTGAGAGCAAAGAAAATACAAGGCTGTTGGTGAAAAGCCCTGAAGGCCACTGCGCCTTATGTCATCGTGGCCGGGCACCATGTTTTATCCATTAGTGTTAAGATTAGTGTTAAGAAGTGAGATGGTTGCCATGGCATCTCAACACAGTTATTTAAACTGAAAAGAGAAGGTTAGACTTTTCCTAACAGAAAATGAGTCTGATTTTGCTGGTAATGAGGACGGGCTGGCTTTTGCAATTAGATTAGCTGTTTCAGGCTGTCCATAACTTGAATGAGCTAAATAAGCAGCTCCAAGGTTATGAGAAAAATAAATTTAAAGTACAGAATAAGACAATGCAGTTTTCTCAAAAATATTGTATTGGCAAAGGTGAACTGAAACATTTCCATTTTACCCAGGCGTTTTGAGTATATTGCAATAAACGCTTTATCTCTGGGGGAAAACACACCACAAAGTTTTCCTTTTGTTAAACTATTGACATGTGTTAATACAAGTTGCCCTGAAGACCTGAATGGACCAACCTAAGTCCTAACCCCTCCCCTGAGGTCTGGGACCTGTCAGACATTCAAAATACAGAATTATAAGGTTGAGATCTTACGCTGTAGGTGTCTGCAGGACCCTACTTTAGCACAAAGGCCAGTGGTCAGCCTGCCCCTTAGATTGGTCAGTTCCTTCTCTTACAAATCAATATTTGAATATCACTTCTAGTCATGAGTATAATTAGTAGTCATTTTGCAAATTTTAGTAATCCTTTGTGGTACAGTGAGCCATGATTGTAATGATGAATAACAAATAAATTTTGCAATTCAATTTGTTCTAAGTTTTAAGATATTTTAACCCCAAATAAAGGATGACTTGCATTGTCAATGCTGTGATCATGAAAATTAATTGTGGGGATTAAATCATTAAAAACTATAATGCGATTTAAAGAACTGGATGAAATTGCCCTAGTAAAATCTCCAGTCTCAGTCACACATTTTGAAAACACTGATTCTCAGGGCTTATATTTTTAAGATAAGCAACAAATTATATTGATGCTGAGCTATTATTTGTAACTAAGCCATTCTTATATTTAACTACATGAGCTAACTGTGGGGAAAAGCTTTATCTATACTATTAGCAAATGTTTGTAGAGTAGAATATTTATGTAATAAAATTTAAACATAAAACATGAAATAAATGAAAATACGTAAAATATGTTATAAATATATGAAATATGTTTTTAAGCAATGAAATACCTATATTTCACATGTTTATAAAGCATACATAAACATATTAATATAAAATATGAATGTAATTGTGTTGTCTTGGTCATTTATAATTTCTAATAAATGATGGTACAATCCTGAAAAAAATAACAGAGAGCCTTACAGATCTCTCTAAGGAGCAAAAGTAAATTTCAATTTATATACATATTTTTATTATAGAGGAGAATTATAAACTTATTAATAAAAGACTTCTAAATATAAAAATATATTTATTTGGAATAAAGTTTCTATGAAAAGTAAAATTCGCAGAGAAAAAAGGATTATATGTTATTTCTGACTTTTAAAAAAGTTTCTTCATGTATTTAAAAGTAGATGATATATAGTATATCAAGTTAGTTTAAGGTTTACATTCTGCTGAATACATTTAAAATACTGGTATAATAAATTTAGTTTTGTTCATG
Organism: Cuniculus paca; assembly: GCA_004365215.1. NCBI lineage: Eukaryota > Metazoa > Chordata > Mammalia > Rodentia > Cuniculidae > Cuniculus > Cuniculus paca. Next base: position 6,109 of record RJWT010011508.1, read on the forward strand.
CATCATTGTTTTGCCCTTCATGATGCTTTTTTAAGCAAACAAGCATCAGATTTATTGAAAATCACTCTGGATCTCTGAGTTGCCATCACTTCCACTGCAGACCTAGTGCACTCCAATGCCTAAGTTTTTGTTCACAAAACTAAAGTTTAAAGGAGCTACTTACTCAGTGTCACACAACACACACACCAAGCAGAACCAACTCTCCTACTTTCAATTCAGTGTTTAAACTACTCTCAAACACATTTGTATTTTTGGTTAGTTGTTTACTGGACCAGATGCCACATGCAGGCTATACTTGATTTGTTGGAATCTCTGGAAGTAGCAGCAAAGCTTCACAAAGCCCTAGGGTACCATGGAAAGAACAGAGCCTTCAGAACTGACCAGGTTCAAGTTCTGCTGGTTACTAGCAATAGGCTCTTAGGGGTTGTTTACCTAATTCCCAAGTCTGTTTCCTAATCTATAAAATGGAGATTAAAATTCCTGTCAGAGTAGGGTAAAGTTAAGGTGACATGTGGAGGCCAAAAGAGATCATGGTACATGAGATTCATGATACATGAACATGCATAAAATGTGTGTAGTGTGATAGCTGGCGTAGTTTAGAAACATAAAAACACTAGTTTTCCTCTGGGTATTTCTCCATTTTCTATCTCTGCTTCCAAATGTATTTGTCTTCTGTACTGTAGTTCATGTCCTTCATCTCCTTGAAGGATATGTGAAGCTAATAGTTTAATGACAGAGAAGAGATTTTTCATGCTGTGAGCCGTAGGAGCTCTGTGGAGGCAATGTGGCAGGAGTGGGGGCTTGGAGGGAAGAACACCACAGGACTCCAGTACCTCCATTAACAAGAGAAAGCTCAGTTGTCTCCTCTAATTCTGATGATTTGATTTTGTTGAGGAAAGTGTCTCCCTGGTCTTCATGGTCCATCTGCACTGAGGACCCCTGGAGACACAGTGCTTAGCCCAAGCAAGCAGAGCACGAAGGTGAGAATTTCAGGAGCTGGTCCTTTCTATTTTAGGATATGTTTTGAGATGGGCTGGGAGGTGAGGATGTGTGACTAAGTTAGCAGCAAGTAGAGACCGCTGGGTGAATCATGATTAGTGTACATCGCTCAATGCAGAATATTAATGCAACGACAACTTAGGGTGTGTATGAGCAACAGAAACTCAAGTTTCTTGATAAAATTCAAGATAATTCTCATAATTGACTTTAAATTCTACATGTATACATACATGCTTGCCACGATTGCCGGCCACCATACCATTTTATAAAAGACCTGTCTGTTGGAATTGTTCTCTGTTTTGGTAACTGGAACACCATCTTAGTCATCATCCCCATTTACCCAGTAGAAGAAAAGATTGAAGGTTACCAATCTTATTCTCCTGTTAACTAGGAAAATGACGTCCTGAGGTTTTAATAGAACAATTTAAAATCCTTGTTAACTTAGTTTTTCTTTATGACTTTAAAAATATTTCCATTTTGTCCTTTTCATAATTGAGCTGTGGACATTGGGTGTATCCTTGGCCTTTTATAAAAGATGAACTTTCGTACTCTTTGAAAATGGAATAGAAATGTTAGATACAAATAGATTCATCATTAAATCAGCTATAAGAATAAGTCTGACCAGGGTGTTGTAGGGCTGGAAGAAATTCATTAGTGGATTCTGGAGAAAATTTTCATCATAAAGCATTCTGGGGAGGACCCTTGTTAACTGTAGAACCTACCACAGAGCAGTTTCTCCTTGGTTCCTGAAGGTCTTTTCATTGAAGGAATCACGGATAGTCTATTTTTCTCTTGTCCTCATTCTTTTTTCTTCAGAGTTATATAAACCATGTTTTTTAGTTTGTCGGAAAGGTGATTATTTTTATAATTGTAATTTTAGTTTTATTCTCCTTTTGCAGAAAATCCAGATCCCCAAAACAAAAGTTCTCTGGCTAACGATTTCTGAGACTAAGTGAGATTCCATTTATAACCACAAACATGTAGAACCTGTCCATTTCTTCTGAATACTCTGAGCTATGTATTTGCGCACTAGGTTGTCAGAAATTCTTCTCTTTGTTCCTTAAGCACCTTTGTATTTATACAATAATTTAATATTTTACTTAGAAACAAATACATAAGCTCCTTCATTACAAAAGGAGTGTAAATGGAATTTTTTGGGGCAAACAGAAACCACAATGCTATCTGGAAAATAATATAAACTTAAATTGGAGTAACTGATGATGATATGCTAAGGGACCCAAAACAGGTAAAAACATAAATGTGCTTTTCAGTAAGACATGCGGCCGTCAGGGTTTGGATGACACCAGAGAAGACATCTTCTAACGGGGAATTCAAGGAGCACATAGTAAGAGCTGTTTCCAAAAGCTTGGGCAAGCTAAGAAAAGGTCAGAGCAGCAGTACTGCTGGGCCTGGAGGGCCAGTCCCCTGCCAGGTGAGGGGCAGTCTCTAGAGCCTGGGTACTCACTGTAGGGAACACAGAACCTGCAGAGCGAGCCCACGTGAGTCAGGGGAGCACAGGAGGGAGATGTTACCTCCCTCCCTCCCATGCTCAGATCTTCTGTCATGCTCTGTGCTTCCAGAGCACTGGAGAGAAAACAAAAGGTGCTCATAGATGCATGAGGCAGGAGCTCAGAGAACTGACAGACGGTACTCAGCCAAGACCTTGTGTTTCTCACTTTTTAGTCCAGTTTATGAGTATGGCTGACTTAATAATAGACTTTAGAAGTAGACTATGAGAGAAGTGAAGAGATCTCAGTTTAGAAATGCTAACCACAGAAATTCTTCATGAAAATTGAACATAAAACACACTGACCAGACCCTCGGTATTCTAGAAAGCCATTTAAAATGTCTGTTTCATGCAACACTCACACCACAGACAGGGTAAGCAAAGCAAATTTGCAAGGTAATTTTCAGATTACAGATATTCCTCATTTAATGACCGACTTGGTTAACAGCTGTTCAAATTTAAGACTGAGGCACACTGTTTGGTCTTGGACCTGCCGCTCAGACTTAGGGCTCATCTTTTGTTGTTGTTGTTACAGTTCTGCACATCTTGTTTATAGAACCTCAGTGTCTTTTCTTGTACAGTTCACTGTACAAAAAATACTGTACTGTAATTTTTGGTGATTGTACTGCACAGTATAGTACTGAAGTTCTGTGTTCTGATATACATTAAAGTATAGCACGTAAGAGTTATGCAAACAAAAGCCGTCATCAAGCCACAGTTGCTTTGACCATGTCTTCATTTTGAATATTGTAATGTTTATACTGTGGACGGTTCTTCATTTAGCAACCAGTCCACTTAATGAGCTGGTCACGGGAACTGAATTGGGTCATTAATCGAGGAGTACCTATATTTTCCCCATTTTTATAGCCAATGAACCTGAAGTAAAGAGAATTTAAGTGATATGCTAAATGAAGCCACTAGCTTTTCCATCTTCTAACTTTTCATTCAGTGCTTCGCCATCCCCAGGGGACAGAATTACACATTTACTGAAAATTCTCATCCATCCAAATTTCGATGACTATTTCAAAAAGTACACACAAGCAGAGAACACTTGTTCCCACATCAAGAAGACCTACAGCTGGAATTCAAAAGCTTCAAGGGATAACACAGGTCTTTACTGAAGATCTGGGTTAGGTGGGCAGCAAAGAGAGAAGAGAATTTCAGCACATGATACAAGGCAAAGTTTCAACAAAATACTGCCTTCCAGTCTGTCTTTAAAACTCTACCCAATCTCTCCATTATCTTCGTAGCTAAATAAGGAGATCAGTAACTCTCCCAGAAGTAGAAGAAAGAGTTAAAGCTGTAATGATGCTAATAGAAAAAAATATAACTGTGTCATATATAAAGTGTCCATAGATCATTAATATTGCTGATGTTCACACCTCTACAAAAATAATTGCATGTTAATCTTCATTCTTTGAAGGTCTTGTTTTGTGTGTATGCACAGGCACATGCATCATGCATTTCCCTAGTTCTCAGGATCCAAACTTATTTTTTTACTTGCTTTTATACATGCACCTATAAATAACTTAAGGTTGATGTGACATAGGAGAAATACCCAGTGTTTTTAGTCCACAGCAGATCTCTATTTAAAACCATATTTTAAAATATCAATTTATCATTCATTGATAGCTATGTAAAGAAATGGAAAGTCTTATTCATGCTTTCTTTTTATTTTGATTTTGATTTTTCTGGTGAGAGTTTCCCAAAACTTTGGCATAAACTTTATCATATATGACATTCCCTCTCTTAGACAGTGACTACAAAGATCATTGAGGTGTGTTGGAGGATTTTAATGTGTTGCTTTATTAATTTCATTAAACGTGTTGTTTAGCTTTTGTTTTAGGAGTAATCCTTGTTTTATCAATTTCATGCTGCCAAGAAGACTTGGCTAGTAAAGGTAATTCTTTGATCAAGACTAAGAATGCATATGAAAACAGTTCGAAAACTAGTACATAATCCTTTGGAAGGAATTTCTTGTAACTGAAACCATAAAGATTATTTTCTATATGATCCAACTTTTAAGTATTGCATACTCACATGCACACAATACTAGAGGCAAATACTATAAGTAATACACTATAATTATTATATATATTTACTTTTTATTGATGATCTTTTTCTTACTGTACCTCCCAATTTTCTTACCAGAATTTGTTATACAGTCACAAAAATAGAATTTATTCTTTAAACAAAAAGTAAAAGTGCTATTCTCAAGTTTAATTCCCAATCCAGTAAGTGATTCCTTGGTTGCACAAGCACCAAAACAATTCCTTACAGAGTGACCAGGCCTAAAATAGGCCTGACAGAAGGGAAAGGAGAGGACAGTTCCTACTTCTGGAAGGAACATTTCAACTGAAACAGTCTGAAAAGGAAAGGTGAGTGAATACAGTATGAGAACATCAATATGCTGCAGTTTATGGTTTTTGAAGTAGAGCAGATGGAAACATGCAACTCAAAATATACCTTTATGCTGTACCACCAAACATCAAAGGTCTATTCTTGTAAATCTAAATGCTGTTTTTAGACAGCTTGTAGGTATGCATGCTCTATGTAGAGCCATATTTTTTTTAAAAAGCCATCTGGATTTCATAATATCTGCTTGTGTAGATCACAACTTTTGTCTACAGAAGCAAATAATTCTTCATTTTATTAGAAAAATGTTGTCTAATTTTACAGAGTTTTGGCCACCGATACAAGTATCAGTGATCAAGACAAAATTGGTTTAGGATGTAAAGCTGTTTCCTACCTTATAGGAAGTTGTGTATATGGTTAAGTAAATTTGATGCAGAACCTTAGATTAGTAATGGGCTTCATATCATCCTGTTTAGAATGTTCATACTTCCATTGAATACATTGAGATTCTTAAGGAAATTGCCTATAATCACTCTACAAATTAATGACAAATCACTGTATGTAGCTTTTTTGTTCTTTTTATTTTTAACTAATTTTATTGGTATACTTTTGATATGCATAAAGATCATATTATTATAAGGAATTTGTACCTGTATATAATGTATCTTGATTCTTCTTCTTTTCCCATTTCCCTCTCGTCCCTTCAACTTTTCTTCCCCTCCTCCTTGGTTTGCGTTCTTCTTTTGTTTTTTCTTTCTCTTTCTTTTTTTTCTTTGGTACCGGGGATTGAACTCACAACCTCGTGCTTCTCAGGCAGGTGCTTACACTGTTGAGGTAAATCCCCAGCCCCCATTTTTCCTTCTAGTCCCTGTTTTCATTTTCCCTTTCTTCCCTTTCCCCTGCCTTCTTTGTTCCCCTTGTCATTTCATCATTTTCTTCCTATTTCCCAAGATCTACTTCATTCCATTTAGATAAGGAATTTCAATGGCTTTTAATGTGTTTTGAAAAGATAGCTTAGACATGGGACATTTTGGCTTCAGCGAAAGAAATTAAAGAACATGGGAGCTGTAAGGAATCTGAGAGTGCTTCAAGTTCCAAATCCTTGCTTTAAAGATGAGGAAACTTGGGCTTGGTACAGTTCACAGGAGCTTTATGTCCTTACTTTGTCCTTTTTTGGTAAATAGAAGATTCAGAGTGATGTCAAAGTGGTGCCCCACCTACTCAAGCTCAAACACAAATGGCGTCAGTGAAGCTCTCCATCCAGGTTGTCAGAGGGCTGGAGTAGACTGACACCAAGCCCTTCTTCTCACCCAGGCTTCTGGAGTCTCCCTGAGTTCCTGCCCCCGTGCTCCAGTGGCTGTGCTTGAGTTCTCTTCCTTTTAAGCCCTGTTGGCTCAAGCTTTTCCTTGATTCTGGAATCAAGTCAAGGTCTTTCCACTAAATGCATTGTTTACTGAAAACAAATCCAGAGGAAGTTTCTGTGCCTCACAGCATAGAACCTGTGGGATCACCCAGAGCAGAGAAAGAGTTGCCTGTGTCCCAAGGTCAGTAGGCAGAACACAGCTGTCTCCTGATTTTTCTAGAAAATACATTAAACACTTTTTTAAAAGCTTTGAAGGAAAGCTTTGCGCTTGATCTATTAATGTCCTTGCCTTAACCCAATATCTTAAACTTCCTGATTTATCTCTGGAAGAACAGGTCAAGTCGACAATTCAGTACGAATGGTTTATCCTCAACAGCAAATGTGACCTAATTAAATTCTGTGGACACTGAGTTCTCATGGTTCTTAACAGGATTTTCTCTTCCTCTCAAAAACTGTTTATCAGATGATTTCAATGTTTTATGCCCTTTTCTTCAAGAGCTGGTAATTCAGTAGTTGTTTTTAGTTGTCCAGAATCAATGTTCTTGTTCAGACTTAGTGTAACCAGTGCCTGGAAAATATCTCTGAGTAGCTTGATTTCTTATGCACAGCTAAATAAATTATGAGCTATTGAAAACAGATGAACATTCACAGCTACAACGCTGGGAGATTGAACTGGTGTGTCACAAATTCTACTAGATTGTGCCGTGAATCTCACTCGACCCACCTAGATCTAAGAATAAGGCAGAGATGAATGCAGTTAATCTAAGAGGCTATTTCAGAGAGCATCCCATATACATTTTACTTGCACAGGGATCTCAGTCAAACTGGAGTAATCTGGTTGCTCTGCTATTTCTCACTCATTTTCTAATTCTGTCTTTGCTATTTAAAAGATATATAGCACCTGAGGTGATTATCATAATGAGGATTATTAGTTAAATTCTAGAGAGTAAAAGAGATATTCCAAATTGATGTTACATGAATCTCATAGTGTACAAAATCTGTAATGTCAAATATTTTTATATCTAAATCTGTGATAGTCCTGTGATTATTTTAATTTTAATTTTTTTTTTACCATAAGCAGCAACCTAGAAAAAATTGAAGCTATACCTTTTTTTTTTTTTTTGGTGGCACCAGGGATTGAACTCACGACCTTGCGCTTGCCAGGCAGGTGCTTAGGCCGCTGAGCTAGATCCCCGGCCCTGGTGTTTTTGAGACAGGGTCTCATTATGCCGTTCAGGCTGGCCTTGAGCTCACTTTGTAGCCCAGGCTGGTCTCGAACTCACAATGGTCCTCCTGTCTCTGCCTCCCAAGTGCTGGGATTACAGGCGTGAGCCACCGCGTCAGGCAACTATACTTTTTTTTTAATCGTCCGAACAAATTATGTATCCTCTTTTCTTTGTCCCAAATGTTGTATTGTTTACATTTTGAGAAGTGTTCATTGAGTGTCTACTAAACACACATTATTCACACAATGGATACTAAGTCAATAGCCGTAGTTTAGTACATTTCAAGTAGCAGGTTATGAGATTAAGGAGCCTCTGTACCAGTTGGAGCTAGTTAGTATGGAGGATAACCTCCATACTAGATAACCAGGTAAATTACTATCACATAAAGATATCATAAGAAAACTGCAAATGAATTTCTGGGCATAATGGAGAGAGAAACTATACTCAGAAAAGGAGAATTTAAGATGTTGTATTACTGAAGAACAGCTAAATTATGCTATTGTTATAAATTAATAACAGAAAAGTAATTAACTAAGCTAGGTGTAGTGGTGCATGCCTGTAATTCTAGAACTCTGGGAGGCTGAAGCAGGAAGCCTGCCAAGTTTGGAGCCAGCCTGAGAACTTAGCAACTTAGTGAGACACTGCCTCAAAGGAAGGAACAAAAAAGTGCTGAGAAGTGCGAAGGCCTTGGGTTAAATCCCCCCCCCCCGAAAAAGTAATTTACCAAAGCAAAAGTTTATTTCTCCTTATTGTATGCCTATTGTAGGTTGATGGTTCTAATCAATGACCTAGGATGATAAAAACCCTATTGTCTTGTAGCTTTGACATTTGAAATGCATGGTTTCCAGGGTCTCTAAGGTAGGGGCACAAGAGATGGCACACAGTCTCCACTCAGAAGTGCTGTGTGCCACTTTCACTCACACCTAGTTGCCTAAAACCTTCATCGGGTTCTGTTTGACTGTAAGAAGGCTGCAAAGTGTAGAGTTTTTGTCTATGTGGCAAAGAGGGAAAACTGGGTATGGACGAACACCAGGAATTATTTGTGAAACAGTTTTTCTGGAGGAAGCTGGGGCATTTAATGTGTTCCATCCTTGAAGAAAGAATGGAAATTTGAGTATTTGGTGAGGAAAACAGTATGTGTACAAGAAAAGTTTGGAAGGAATACTCAATAAATAGCCAGCTTTTCTTACAACATGAGACAAGAAGACAGAGAAGAATGTCGGCAGTTAGAATTTCCAAGTAGGCTTAGACACGTTGCAAAGGACATGATACCTAAAGTGAAGACGGCTACCAAGTTTAGAGGATGAAGGGGTAATAATTGACCTACATTTTATTGAGGCCTCCTCTGTACAAGGCGGGATGAAAAAGAGTAAAGAGAAATGGGAAAGAGAGAAAAGGTTTGGGAGACATTACATCAGATGAAAGAATTGTAAAAGAAAATGCTCCCCGCAGTCAGTATACTTCAGTTTGTTAATTGCCCAGGTAATAGTTTCTGTTCCAGTTCTGGTTGCTTCTGTCTCTTAGAAACAACTGGTCACTATAATGCACATTGTATAAACCAATCTCCAATTGACAAACCATTCTGCCTCTGTACTTCCTGCTTGCTTATCTCACATAAGCCCTAGACCACCAGAGATGAGAGCCTGGTATTCTGGGAAAGATCCCAATCAGTGCCTATCTACGTAAGGAAATCTGCCTCCGAATCCTGGGTATTGTTTCAGTGTTTCTGCTTGCCATTGCAATGTGAGAAACTGAAAAGGAATGGAAAAGAGAGGGAAAATAGAACAGAAAATTGTGGAGGCATCTACATGACTCAGCATGTTGCTGCACCTGGGGAATGGAGTCAGTGACCGTGAAGCTGGAGATCCAGGGACTGGAATTGGTGGTACCAACAACAAAAACAGTAAAACAGGGGAAGGAAATGTTTCCAAGTCAGTCTGTGACCATGTGGTAAAGAATATGTAACCCATACAGGAGAAAGATGATTTCACATGTCAATGAGAGTTATTATTGTCAAATGTATTTAAAATCCTAATTTAAAAATCCTAACTCTACCACATGCAGATTATGTACGTCACTTCGCTTCTGTGAGCCTCATTGTCCTCATCAGTAAAAGTGACAATAACGACAATATCTTCATAGACATGTTGTGACCATGAAAGTCATTACTTATTGTAAAATTTTTGGCACACAGGAGGTGCGCGATGACTTTTAGTTAAAAAATAATTATGATGTAAAAAGGATAAAACCAGTAACAAATTTATGAGAGGAGAGTGGTAATTAGGTAGGATGTTTATAGGGGAAGAGATGTAAGCAGAAAACTAAAGCACAATTTGTTGAGATCTTACTTCATGAATGCAGTCCATATGCTTTCTAATCCAGAAAATAGGTAAACATTGACATTTACTACTTTTTTTTTTTGCTTGGCAGAATTTAAATATTGTTCAAATACTGCCACTTGATCCTTGTTGTAAAAAGCCCAAGCTGGTTAAAGACATATTACTGACTATATCAGAGGGAGGTTAAACAGATCAATTAAGTTCTTTAAGTCAAGGGAAGAATACAGTGAATGACTTTGTCTAATGGATTTGAAAGAGGTTGAAAGTTTATGGAGCAAAAAGATTTGGTGATCTAGAGCTCTATCCACCAGCATTTTGGAATGGAGGTTAGGATTTGGTTGAGGAAAGAGTCCTAGGCTTGGAGGATCCTAAATATTGCTCTGCCCCAAGTGCGGACTGAAAATAACAATGCAGATTTACCCAGTGAGACAGAGGGCATTCTACGGACATAATCTGGGACACTGCCATATTCCTATGAAGGACAATATGGCAATAGTGACTGAGACTGATATCCTCCAAGCTTGGGTGCAGAGTAAGCTTCATGTAGCTTTAAAAAATCTAGAAATGTGGAAATTTCCTCTACATGTAGTTTTTAGGTGAGAGTCAATACTCATAGTATAATCACATGCACACAAGGGAATTGCAGTCTTTATTTTGTAGGGAACATCCAAAAAGAAGTGTGTGTTTTAAGACGCTAATAGAAAAGATTAGCGTATAGGTTTACTGGCCGAGGGAATGTCCAAATAAGCACTTTAGAAATACTCAGAGGGGCAAAGTGAAATATGTTAGTAGAATAGGAATATATGTATGAAATATAGCTTTGAAACTTTGAAAAACAAGTTTCAAGAATTTTAAATTAAGCCTATTATCAGAAAATGGTCTCTATGATTTCAGTCCTTTTCAATGAATTGAGACATATTTTTATGGCCCAACATATGACTTCCATTGGTGAAATACAGAAAATGTTTATTTTACTCTTTTGGGGTATGGTGTCCTAGAAATATCAATTAGGTCAAGGTAGATGTTAGATCCTTGATGTTTCTATAGAGTTTGTGAGATCTTTGATGTTTCTATAGTTTTCTTTCTTTTCTCTCTTCATTCTTTCTCAGTTGCGTTCAGTTTAGTAATTCTGTCAATGGCTGAGATGTTAAAATCTCCTAATGGCGGAATTGTGTATCTCTCCCTTCAATGTGTCAGTTTTTATTCACGTATATTAAGGTTCTATATTTAAATGCACAACGTATAAAAATTTTAGATCTTCCTGAAGAATTGACCCTTTTATCATTATGAAACATTCTTATTTATGTGTAGTTAAAACTTTGTCTTGAAGACTTTTATTGATATCAATGCAGCCCTAGACCCTTCTTGGCTTACTGACTGCGTGGCATACATCTTTTCAACCATTTATTCAACCTACCTGTGTCTTTTATGTTTGAATGGCATCTCTTAACATTTGTGTAGTTATTGATGATTGGACTCAAGTGTTCTTATTTTATTATTTCTTAGTTCAATTATTCACTCACCACTTCTGATATTGTTCTCCTTTTCCCCTTTTCCTGACTTTGTTTTTGTCATCTGCATTTTTATAAAATTCATTTTCATTTAACAGCTGGCCTTTATCTATATCTGATCAGTGCATTTTACATATATTTTATACACTGAAATATGGCTAATGTTTAGAATTATATAATCAAAACACTACTTATTATATGTGGTGTATTAGGGTCTTTTAAAAATATCCCATTTCATTTTGTTTCAGAAATATGGAAAATTTACAGAGTGCCAAAAGAGAAAAACAGAAATGATAAAAGGGCTGGAACTAGAAGCAAAGAAGAATAAACAGATATGATTTGGCTTGAAATAGGGAAAGCTCAAAGATAACATTTACTTTAAATAGACAAAATGTTTTCATGCGGCGACCAGATGTTTTCATCTTTACCAAAAGAAAAGTATTAATTGTAACAAGGTGGAATTAATTGCTGGGGGTATGTGTACTAATTTTTCAATTATTCCATGATGTTAAAGCTACTAATAAATGTTAAATAACGTATTTACCTTAATATCTTTAAGCAACTATTCTGTATGTCCCTGAAATCTATCATTTTGCCCTCATTTCTACTGGAGATCCATGATCAACTTGGCTTTAATGATTTAGTATGGATTTACTAGATACAGCGGAAAGGATTAAATGATATTGGTAAAATATTACAATTTTGAAATCACATGAAAAATTTAATGCCCCTGACATGCATAAGGAAAAAAGTTTGACATAAAGTCATAATTTTATTTAGGGATAGAATTACAATTTTAACAAATAAAACTACAGAATGCCCACTTAAATTAGAAGTTCAGATAAATAGTGAATTGTTTTTGGTATAAACATGTTCTATTCAATGATTGGGACATGCTTACACTAAAACTTTACCCTTTGTTTATTTGAACTTCAAATTTAAGACTGTGTTGGTGACATTTTTTCTCTGGCAGTGTTCTTTGGGGATAAATAAATAAAAATTTTTAAAATCTGATATTTAAGACATTTTATGTAAGAGAAAGGAACTAGATGGTTTTATCATGTATCTGGCCTCTTCTCTTAACTCACCAGGTATATTTATAACTTTGGTCAGAGATGTGAGTATGTTCTTGATATGATGTGCAACTTTACAAATATTTTCACCTTCGTTTAACTCTCACTGGAACATCCACAACCATTTACCAAGAGAAATATAATTTTTAGAATATTTTCTGTAGGTTTTCATTAATCATTCATGCACATAGCTATGTTTTTTGTGAACATAAAAATACATCTGAGAACATCTACATTGCTTATTTGGACACATACTCTATTTGGATGTCTCTTGTAAATTAAGCAATGCAATTAACACTTGTGCATACAGATAAAGTATCAGCTTCCTCTCTCCTCTGACTATGAAGTTCTCAGACATTTACATTTTAGAAGTCACTGGACACTGTACAACTCGACTCCATATGCTGTGATTGTCTCCAAAAATGATTGCCATCAATTCCCTTCCTCTGCTCCTCATATAATGATTTGGAGTATAATTTCTTTCCCCTCGAATGTAGACTGGTCTTAGTGATTTGTTGTCATTCTAAAATATCTGAGGTTAAGTCATAAGAAAATGTGCAGTTACTACCCAAGTCACTGGTGAACACTTAATCTTGGAGAAGTCTCTCTCAGACTTATCTACCATGCTAAAAAAAGCCCAAGCCACAGAAAAGAGCCCACAGTTGCTGACTTAGCTGTTTATGTTCACTTCCAGCTAGAAGCAACTGACCATCACTCCAGTGACTAATCCTGGGTGTTGATGAAGGCTCTCTCCCTAACCAAACTTTAGGCAAGCTCCTCTAAGTCTTCCTCTTACAAAATTTCTATCTTAGATCCATCTGTACATAGTTGGTTTTAGCAAGAATCCTGCTAAGTCAGTGTAGTAGAAATTCTTTGTTCCCTATCCCTGATATTTGGCCTGCCTTCAACAAGAATTCTGTTTGATCAACTTAGCAAGCTCTCCCTTCCCCCATGTTTCCTCTTAGTAATTTTCCATCCCTCAATGGATGGAAATTGATGCCCTCAACTTATGGGCAGTAATGCCCTCAACTTATTCCATGGTTACAAATCCCCATTTGTTCCTAACATTCAAAACTGAACCTAACTCTTTACTGAGGAGTCTTTTTCCCTAAAAAATTTAATAATTTTTAAAATATTTTTTATATTTTTTCACTCTCCTATCTCTTTCTCTTTTCTTGTCTCTCTTTCTTTCTTTCTTTCTTTCTTTCTTTCTTTCTTTCTTTCTTTCCTTCCTTCCTTCCTTCCTTCCTTCCTTCCTTCCTTCCTTCCTTCCATGTCTTTCTCTCTCTCTCTTTTTCTTTCTCTTTCCCATTTTAACTAGTTTCGGCTCTGTCCATCCTTAAAAACAATATCCAGCCCAGTTTCTTCAGGTGACTATAACCCCGGCTGACTCCCATGAGAAACCCAAAGTGCCAACTTCCCAGTCAAGATAGTCAACATCTAGAACTGTGAGTTACAAGGACAAGTTAGTGCTTTAAACCACTGAATTCTCTAGTAGTTCATTTTGCCATAGAGAAACAGAATATTTGTTATTTAAGGATTTTTTTGGGCAGTGACATTTTCATTAACAATATATCTTTGTGGATGACACAAAGATGCCACATATCTATCTGATCAATATTAAATGCAATTTTAAAAATATAAAAATGCTTTCTTAATTCATCAGGACGTAATTGATAATTTTCATGGTATTTATAGCTGAATTGAAATTGATATAATTGATATTATTTTATCTCTTTTATTTTAAAAAAAGACCATTATCAGTGACATATGCTATTTAAAATTTTTCTTTTTCTTTGTTATTGTCATTAATATGTTCACTGGGTCCTTTAATTTAGTACTCTTAATAGATGTATGATGCTATTTTTACTATCCCTGATTTACTAATGATGAAACTGAGATCTAAGGGAGTTAAGTAATTCATTCAATATTTCACCATCAGGATTTAAATCACTGTCTTTTCATTTCCAATTCCTGGCTCTTTTCCAGGAAATTCTGACTAGACCCAAATAATAAACCAACATTCAAATCTAGAAGTTTCCCCCAACTCTGAATTCTGTGGCCATTACCTTCCTGAGGAATGAACACTGCTTCACTTTTGGGAAATTCACATTGGGAGAGATTTGATGTTTTCATAAGAAATCACACAACAAAGAATTCAGATTGAATTTCACTCTGGAGATTACAGTGCTGGTGTTTTCAAGATTCAGTTTTGAATTTTATTTTAATGAGAACACAGTGTGACTGTAAAGGAGGAAATATGAGACCCAGAGAGGGAAGGATCTGGATCCCCACAGGTCTCAGGATAGACAATGGTGAGGAAGCCACAAGAATTCTCATCTCCTGCCTGAAACCAGAGCAGCCTCCAGCCTCTTCAGAGGTCTCCAACCAAGGACTGTGACCTGATAAATATGTATGAGCGCTTCAGGGAAGCTCAGTAAAATTATTTGTAGTGTGTGTTAAGTCGTGATGTGCTTCCTAACTGTAGGTGATAAAGGAAAGTCCCCACATGAATTGCCAGTTGTAGTTAGGTGCAGCTCAATGGCAAGACCTCCTTCCTGGGAAGCCTCAGAAACACTGCTTATCCACCATTTTGTCCTTTCTTCATGTCCATTTCTCAGATAAGTAATCTGAAATACTGCTGTCCAACAGGATATTCTGCATTAATAGGAATATTGTCTGATTAACATTACGCAGTACGGTAGCCTCTAGCCATGTGTCTATTGAGTGTGCAATATGGGGAGTGTGACTGAGGAACTGAATTTTTAGTTTTGATTTTAAATTTTTAGTTGTGATTAATTTAAGGAGCCATATGTGACTATTTGCTGCCAGGGAAGCACATCATAGACCACAAGATCCTTTCTATTTTTGAAAAAAAGTAAAGTAAAACACTTTTCTTTTTGAGATAGGAACTTCTGTTGCTTCTGGGTCCTGATGCTGTTAGAAGAATATTTCATTGATTTGAACTCTTAAAACACATTTAAGTTTTCTTATATTTCTTTTAAATGAACGTTTAATCCAAAAGACTACAAAATTGGAAAACTAAGTTATAGTACTTCTTGCTCCAAAAAGCAAAAGAATGAGCTGGGGGTAGGTTTGTTGGAAAAAATACTGGACGCCCGGTTGAACTTAAGATAAACAACCAATAATACTTTTTGAACAGGTGTATTCCTCATGCCATAATTTCTGAAATAATATGAAGTGTTATCCATTGCTTATATAAAATTCAAGCTAAATTAGGCAGCTTATATTTTTATTTACTAAATTGAGCAACCTTAGTTAGGACAGGAACATTGGTCAGCTTTTTTTTTTTTTAATTTTAAAAGGAATAAAACAGAACAGTAAAATGAAACAAAACAGTTATAGAACAGTAGAAAATCCACAATCGTTACCATATTGCATATTGTTATCCTCTAAACAGTTGCTCAGACTACCAGCCCCAGGCTTGCATTCAGTCAAACAACACAAGTGTCAGGTTGCTTCCCTACTTCAGTTAATTATCACCTCAGCCTGTGTCATGTCCAGTTGCTTTTGTGGGGCAGGGCCAGGGGCAGCTTCCTTGCTGGTTCTCCTCGGCCGGCAGGGCTTTCCATAGCACACAGTGGGACTGCATGGCTTCCTTGCTGTTTCTCCAGCAGGGCTGCTGCTCCTGGTTTTCTTATTTTTGCTGGATTCCTGAATTGTCTCTCTCCATGGGCTTCATGTGTCAGTTCAGATCTTTCCTATGGCCATGGGACTCACCTCCCTCCTCGTCTTTCTCATGTTGCTATATTCCGGGGTCTGGACATGAAAACTCAGAGATGTTCTTTCTCTGCTGCTCATTTGCCATCTTCCTGGAACTCCTCAGTCAGCTTTTTGAAGGTGGTCTGTATTTTCCCAATATCAGAGGAAAGAGCAGTGCCCAACAATAGCAGAGAAGAGCTGAGGCTCTAATTGCATGGGTAAGACAGACAGTGGGCCATCCTCCACAGCAGAGCAGGGAGCAACTTTGCATCAAAGATTCTAAGTAGAAGAGGCTTGCAGGAGCCCTCACTCTGTGTAGACTGTTGGTATCTCTGAGATTGGAAAGTTTGGAGAATTCTCACAAATTCTGGAGTCTTGTATAACTTTCATCCAAGTCACGTAGTTTAGTGGTCACAGCATGTGCTCATCAATGAATGTGCTTAGCAGTTACAATGCCCTGGGATCAATCTTCAGCTCCAAATCCCCACCCTCCCAAGCCCCATAAGATAGAAAATAACTAGTGCTCCATGCGTGCTGCTCTTTCACTCTCAGTCACAATCTCTCCTTTTCTTCAGAGATAATCACCATACTGGCCTGCTACTGCATAGATGTAATTATAATTAAGTCTGTTTACAGACTTTCTACAAATGAAATCCCATGCTGTGTCATCCACGATGTAAGTTTGTTTCTGGAATAAAGAGAGGCATTGGAAATCTTTCATCTCCTGGTGTAATCGAAGGTGAAAGTCACTCCCATAGGTTTCACTCTCTGTGGACTACTCTGCTTATGGTTTTTCCTTCTTTTTGAATGATTCTTTTTTTTTTTTTTTTTTGAAAATGGATTTTTTTTTTTTTTTTTTGCAGCACCGGGGATTGAACTCACGACCTTGCGCTTGCCGGGCAGGTGCTTAGACCGCTGAGCTAGATCCCCAGCCCTTTTTGAATGATTCTTTGAACCCAAGTGCTTGATCCTTGTGCTCTTCTCTGGCCCCTACTCCTCAGTGACACCTGAACCTCAATCTTGGTCCATTCTGTCTGGAAGTCTTGATATCATTG
>RJWT010011509.1:0-15000 GCA_004365215.1 Cuniculus paca
TATGTGTACATATATACACACAAGACAGGCACCTATACTACTAATCTGTTAGTTCATCAAAAAGAACAGTTTGTGCTTTCATTGTTTGATCATTTTTTATGCCTAAATCTTGTAAGGGGAACAACTACTTTGAAGATAACAATATGCAATATATTAACTAGTGTTAATTTCCTATTATTTTATTTTGAAATTCTATATCATCATTTTTATTATGTTGTTGTTCTTTTTAAAATTAAAAAATAAAAGGAATGGACATAGGCAAACAGAACACATATTTGCCCAAACTCACTCCTATATTCTGATCTGGTACAAAACAGACAACACTAATTTCAATCACTTGTACCATCAAGTGAAGTATCAAGCATTCCTCAAGAATATCTGTCCAGGTAAAACCAGATAGCATGCCATGTAGTATTTTAAAAAGATGGGATATCAAGGAGACAGCAAATGCCAAAATGAACTCTGAGGCCATTTGAGTAAAATATACAATAAAAGAAACTACTTTTTAAAAATATCTGTGGCATGTCAGCTGTGGTAGCATGTGACTAATTCCAGCTCTGAAGAGGCTGAGACAGGTGAATCATGAATTCAGTGTCAGTTGTGGGTATACAGCGAGACTGTCCAAGAAAAACAAAATGTTGTGCCAGGTAGACTACATATAAAAAGTGCTCATGTTAAAAAAGATTTTGAACTAAAAATTCAGGCTATTTTCGTTATCACAAATAAGGGTATTATATTAAATATGATGCCCTGCTCAGAAAAAATGCTGGGATCCTGTCATAAAGAATATGAGAGAGAGAGAGAGAGAGGGAGAGAGAGAGAGAGAGAGAGAAAATGTTAATGCTAACCCAGCTTTCTCATAAAGGAAACAACATAGAAAATTTTACCCTTATCAGATCTCAAGCCTCAAATTCAGTTAAGAAGTAATGACAAGTCTTCAAGCATCCAACCCAAAGGAAGTGAACAGATCCTTAGTCTTACCCATAGGTCTGTTTCTGTCCCTGAGGTCCCTGTGGCTGGGGTGTCGATAGGAGTCCCTGTAGTGGTGGGCAATGGCCATATCGTCCAAGCGGTAATGCTGAGGTGGAGGCGGGGTGGGGTGAGGCAGCCCGTTGGGCTGGTAGGACAAGCCGTTATTTGGACTGTACCGCTGGCCGGGGCTAATAGTGCATGGTCGCTTGCTCGGATGCTCTGAGTGCAAAGGCTCTCTGTCAAAGCCATTTTCTTTGGTTCTGAGGGGGAAGAAAGAGAGTTTTGTTGGATAAAGTACTCAGAAACTGGCATAGTTCAGACACTCATATTTGAGCTTATAATAGCAACAGAGTATTCCTCTTTGGGCCAGAAACTTTCAAAACTCAGCTTCCCAGGAAACCTATGGGAATTCAGTGAGACCCACGCTGAGACTGAGAAGATCAGCAGACTGCATGGAGGAGAGAATACGCCAGGGTCAAACTAGCAAGCACCTTTGCAATTGAAGCTCAAGAGGTTAAGTCACAAATGAGAGGAAACCCAATGTCCTCCACAGATACATTTTCATGCAAAACACAGAGTGCTTAACTTCTAACACGGTCCCCTAAGGATTTGGTGCACTGAAGATTCATGGGTGGAATATCGTCACGGTCTAGACAAATGAGGACTGTGCACTGCACTCCACCTAGCACTTGATGTCTGCAGGCAAGAACACCGGAGAGCAACACCAGTCAATACAGTAACCACGTGTGGCAATTTAAATTAAGATGTTTATTAATTAAAATTAAAATTAAATAAAGCTTCAAGTTCAGTTCTTGAGTGGCCGTGTTCACATTTCAGGTGCTCGACAACTGTCTACTAGGGCTCCTGGCTATGAAACTGGGCTGCAAAGATACAGAAGTTCCCATCATTGCCGAGACATCTGCTGCAATGGTCTAAGGGAGCTGATACGATAAGCAAAGTAACATCTGAAGCCCCAGCATTGTCCCGGGTTGCCAACATAAGCATCAGTTGGACAGAGCCACCTGGTACTACAAGGAAAATCTAGGTCACCACTTTTTTTTTTAAGTGAAGAAAACACATGTCCAGAGTGTGTGAGTCCAGTCTGGGGTCACTGGGTCTTAGAGCAGGACAGGCACACCCTGGATGCACTTTATCAGGTGATCCACAGAACTGAACTTGGTTTTCGCAAGAAATGCGTTCCGTAAATCAGACCTGATGACTAATCACTGCGCCTCGATTCTCAAACAAAAGTAGGACTGAAGAAACATTTGCTTACTGAATATATGCCTATGGCTTAGAAACTTACCCAATATACTTGGTAAGACAAAATTATAAGCTGAGAAAAAATTTTAAAAGGGAATTAAGTACCTTAGTGTGAAAGCCCTGGGTTCAATCTGGCTCCCCAAAAAAGTCAGAAACAAATCATATCCACCTTTGACTGAAATCACAGCTCCCAAACTGTTTTACACAGCAGTTGGGCCTCCTGACGAACCCAGCACTCTGTGTGTCCCCAGGCTAGGAGTCACATCTACTTTCCCAGAGGTCTTCCGCATGAGAATCCTACCAAAGCACAGGGGCTGCAGGCCTCCCTATGCCTTTTTAAATTCATAAGCAGTAGTTTTAAAGGCATGAAGACACTTTTCCTACTTTTCGAGCCTTCTAGTGACAGTCTTTGATAGTATCAGAGGAACATCTGAATGCAAAGGGAGCCAACCTTGGAGATGACAAGAGCAACAGAGTTCTACAATGAGCATCCTTTATGTTACTGGATGGTGGATCCCCAGTGACAATTTGCACACACTAGATCAGCGATGGTGAACCTTCTGGAGCTTTCAGTGACCACAAACAGCTCAATGCAGCACGTGTGCCATAGATTCGCCACCGCTGCCCTCGATTGAGAAGGATAAGAGTTTGGGATGAAAGAAAGTATGAACACATAAAGGATGGACAAAAAGTCCAGTGAGTTTAACGTCAAATGAGAACAGGCCTGAGAGCAGCTACAGGATGTGCTGCTCTGGAGACAGGAGACTGGCCAGTACGGGAAATGACAGCACCGCACGGTCCCCAGCGGAGCGGTGGCCAGAAATCTCCACAGCTGTTCCCATCGAGTATTTGTCTGCACTAAAACATACTGACTCCATGCATATTATTGATATTAGACTAAAATACCCCGTATAGCTCAGACATTACCTAAATGCACTGCTTTAAAATAATTTTAATGGTGAAAGGAAATATTTTATTTTTTTATTTTTATTTTTATTTTTTTGCGGCACCGGGGATTGAACTCACGACCTTGCGCTTGCCGGGCAGGCGCTTAGACCGCAGAGCTAGATCCCCAGCCCTGTTTTTGAGACAGGGTTTCACTATGCCACTCAGGCTGACCTTGAGCTCACTTTGTAGCCCAGGCTGGTCTCGAACTCACAACGATTCGCCTGTCTCAGCCTCCCGAGTGCTGGGATTACAGGCGTGAGCCACCATGCCCGGCGAAAGGAAATATTTTAGATATTGATTTATCTAAGAGTATACATGTGTGCCTCTAATCTGTACTCCCATATCCTATACATTTTTGAGTAATACACTTCAACATTCAATGCATAGTACCAGCACAGTTGGAAAATACTGAAGACTATTAGCAGCTATGAGCATAATGCTAGTACAACACCTACCTTACAGGCAGTGTGATATAATGGAAAGAGCATTGGACTGGAAATCAAGACACCTGAGATCTAGTCCTGGCTCTTCCACGACTAGCTGTGTGACTTTGGGTAAATCACTTAACCTCTCTGGACCTCAATTTGCTCATCTGTAAAATGAAAGGATTGGACTAGATCAATGGTTTTCAAACTGCACCACCTGAGATGTTTAAGGGCTTCCGCAGGTAATGAAGTTTTCCCCCAGCCAATAAAGACTATTCTTATCTGTTTAAAAAAATTGAGATTCCATCTAAGATTTCATTTTTAAAGGAAGAAAATTTGCCGCTAAAATCAAGTTTGAAAACCACTGGACTAGGTTTCTGAGGTTCCTTCTAGTTAAAAAACTTGACAATTTCATTATTCTATGCTATGATACTTTAATTATTCTGGACAGCTAAATATGATGGCCATGCAGACAGTAGCTCATAGGGCTGATGGCCCTCAGGCCAAACCATGCACAGGTAAACCAAACACTTCAGCCAAGTTCTCTGCCCTTTGCTTTTAAAAGGTTGATTACTTATAGCTTGCTTTTTGGTGTGTGTGAAAAAGTAAAGTCCTCTAAAAATCTTAAGCCAGGCGTGGTGGTGCACTCCTGTCATCCCAGCACTCGGGAGGCTGAGGCAGGAGGATCACTGTGAGTTCAAGACCAGCCTGGGCTACAAAATGAGCTCAAGGCCAGCCTGAACTGCACAGTGAAACCCTGTCTCAAAAAACCACACACACACACACACACACACACACACACACAAAATCTTCAAGCTGCTCCAGTAGCATTTCCATGTAGTGTGGTTTTCTCTGTTTTAGTGACAATGGAAATGATACAGGAAGAATCCTGACCATTCTCAAACAGATCATTATTTACCTTCATCCTCACATGCGCTTTCTGATCAATGCCCTAAACCAAAGGCAGTGACATCCTAAGAGGTGGGGCTAGGTGAAAGGCCTCTCCCATCTGTGGGGTCCCTACGATGCCTCCTTGGGTCCCCTCCCTCTAGAACTAGTGATGTAATAGAGCTCATCGCCTCATGGTTACATTCCAACAGCAAAGCATCAAACTTACACAGCTCACAGAAACAAAGCTGTAAAGGGGTCACCCTGTTGGTTCCTAAGATCAACTGGCGAATATAAATAGAATGCCAAGCGGTCCATAATAGTAGCTAAATCAACGTAATTGCTATTGGTCTATCCATTTATTAGAAATGCCTACAACAATAGACTTTATGTTTTTTTTAAGTACTAGGAATTGAACTCAGGGCCTTCACACTGAGCTACAACCTCCAGCCCTTTCTTAAATTCTTATGTATTTTGAGACAGGGTTTCATCAAGTCACTAAGCTGTCCAGGCTGGGCTAGAACTTGTGATCCCCCTGCCTCAGCTTCCCAGAGTGCAAGGAGTACAGGTGTGCATGACCATACACTCCTAGAAAATTTGATTAGGCAAATTCCATATTTGCATTTTTCTTTGTTGCCCTTTTGAAAGCATATTACGCAAAACTAAATACTTTCCATCGTCCCACACCAACATACTCCTGAAATAACTCCAACTCTACAGGGAAATCCGCCATGTCTCACAGCCTGTGGAAGCCATTTATGGTTTCTTAAAACCATAAGTAGATTCTGTTTCCCTGCCAGAGGACATCCCCCCGAAACAAAACCTCACCATGGCAACGTGTGGCCCAAGCCACTCCTCTGTTGGAGTCTGCCATCCTAGGAGCAGAAGATCATCCAGGATTCACTTGTGTGACCTCAGGTAACTTAACTTTCTGGCCTCAGTTTCCTGGGCAGGGAGGTGGATTAATAGGAAACAACAACTGGAAACGAGTGCAGAGGTGGCCAAAGTCGCACTTTTTCACACCTCGTGCCACACTCCCACCCCAGTTCCTCAATCACGGACTCGTAAACCGACTACTTGAAAAATGAAACAAATATCTTTAAAGTTCCATACGAAATATGTAACAAGCTTGGTTAGTATACACTAATAATCCCTTAGTAACACTCACAAGTAGTGTAACACTCAAGGAAATGAGGAAGTTTGGAAAAATCTTTTATGAAATCAAAAGGCAGACTTATGACAAATCTAAATGACAGGAGCAGGTATAACACATTTTCTTTTATGCCCAGTTTATTTAAAAAAACTTTAAATGGGGAAAACATTGTTATAAAAATTGCCCAAAACTGGGCATGGTGGCACACACCTATAATCCCAGCAGTCTGAGAGGCTGAGGCAGGAGAATCCACAAGTTCAAGAGCACCCTGGGCAACTTCTGATTTAGTGGGATCTTGTTTCAAAATTTAAAAAAGAGCTGGAAAGATAACTCAGTGTGAAGGCCTGGGGATCAATTCCTAACACCTCCCTCCAAAAAAAAATTGCTCTAGGGGAAGGAAAAGGGACACAACATAATAAACTTTAGAATGGGAAAGAACCCTAAATTGAAAACTTTGTCCTGTTACAAACACATTACATGTGGTAACTGCTTTCTTACTTGGCATCAGGCATTTCAAAAGGAACATGTCCAGCCTGACCCCGTCCTTCCCTTGTGATTCCTGTCCACTTTCCACCTCGTCACCCAAGCAGACACTTGGAAGTCATGCTACAGCTCTGTTCTCTACATCCAAGTCCGGGTGCAGATCTCCTTCCTGTAAGACAATACCTTTACTTGGTCCTGTCACACTTATCTGGCCCTGCCAGCATCTCAGTAGAGCTGGGATCCTCCCGATGTGCTTGTCATTTATCTTAACAGCCAAGGCCTGGGCTCCTGAGCAAATGAGGAGTCAGACACAGGGCTACAACTCCTTTGAGGTCTAACACCTGCTGGGTCCTGAGATTTACTCTAATTCTTATTTAATTCTTAAATTTTAGAAATCTCTATTATCTAAATTTTAGGAAGTAAAAGTTCTGTAAAGAAAAGATCAAAGGCATTAACAACTCAGTATCAATCCTATCTTCCTTTCCCCTCCCTTCTCTAACATCTGAGATTATTTAAGGTTTCTGTGGAAGGACTAGACATTGAATTGAAGGGAGAAACTCATTCTTGTCATCATATTTTCCGAAAATAATTCGGTAAGAGGTGTCTACAGAAATTGCGAGGAAATTTGCAAGTTTAAGTAAGGATTTCACATAATGTGTTTTTCTTGGTGTGGAATAATGTACCCAAAACAAACTAGATTACAAATTCCCCCGTCTCCTTAAAAAGAAAATCAAACCTCATTCTTCATGACAACCTGCAGTGGCTGCTGTGTTTTCCTATCACTTTGGAGGAAGTGGGACATTAAACGGTGAAGAACAGAGAGCGGGATGCCACAGCACACCCCGCCCCTCCACGTCTGGGCCAGATGGAGAGAAGCGCCTTTAATCTGTCCATTGCTGAACAAGCACCCGGGAGAGAGAATTTCCTGCGCAGCATGCTAATGTCTGCAGAAGTAAATAAGAGGCAGGTGGGTGTTTGCCAATCTAGACACACGAGCAGGATGCCTGGACCTTCAAGGATTACAGTGCGCAGGTTCCTGGGGCCGCGGGAGCCTTCCCTCCAGAAGCGAGAAGGTGGAATTCTTCCCTCCGTCACCTGCCTCCTGATGCTGGCCATCTGCTCAGCAGCTAGACAGCCTGTGGCTGGCTGTCCCCTAGCCTTTCCTAATCCCTGCCACTGCTGAAGTATCCCATTTTGACTCCTGCTGGCTGGAAATACTCTTTCTTATTCTAATTTGTCATCTGCATGGTCCAGGCTGCAGCATTCCAGCATTTTTCTCCTCAATGAACCAATCTCAGCATTTGGTTCCTGGGCCACTGGTGGCTATTTTCACTATTGTATTTCAGAGATGCATCTTTTAAAGCCAAATAAATAAACAAAACCCGCTGGGGGTGTTATTTGATATAGTATTGAAAATGCCTTCATTAAATTTAGCTTGAGTTATTTATTTGTTACAGTAGTAGAGGGGTGTTTCATGTATTTCGTTTTGTTTTGTTTAGGGTAACACTGAAGTTCATGACAGTACCCGAACGTCAACAGGAATATAAAGATGGGTGAGACACGATTCCCTCAAACCACCATAAGATTATGAGACAGTAATTTCTTTACCATAAATGATTTAAGTCGAGCCATAAGACTTGCATACTTTCACACAGGATCTGTACACAGAAAATACTATAAAAACAGTACAAATGTGGGGCCAGGCATGGTGGCACGCTCCTGTTATCTCAGCACTCAGGAGGCTGAGACAAGAAGCTCTCTGTGAATTCAAGGCCCCAGTGGGCTACATAGTGAGTCCAAGGCTAGCCTGAACTACATAGCAAGACCTGTCTCAAAAAACCAAAACCAAACAGCAACACATCACAAATAATGTGGCATGGAAGATCAGAAGAGGAAAACTACTCTAGAACACATTCTCAAAAGAGCTGGGTTTTGTGGTCACAAGGAGTTAGCTTTAGTAACTCTTGGCTCTGCAATTTGTTGGCTGTGTGAACTCAGGAAGGCTTAATCTCCGAGAGCTTCTGTGTTTGTGTCTGAGACATGCAGCCCTGATTTTGAGGGTTATAGGATAGAATCTCTCTACAGAGCCTAATACATATTTGGCACTCAACAAGTAATCAAAACCCTCTGTCTTCAAGTTGGAATATTCTAATGTTGGTGAAACAGAAGCATGGTTTTAAGAACAAAGGCATCTGGGCTGGAGAACCTGGGTTAGAATCTCCTTGGTACTTCTACAGCCAGAACTCTGATGCACAGTACTATCCAGCCTTCTTGAGTATGTGTCAGTGCACTACATGTTAGTGTGCAATTTACTTTACACAGTGTCTGGCACATCTTAAGTAAGGTAACCAAAAGCTCACCTACCTGACCCACCCCATTTCAAAAAGACGGCTTTTCAACCCTCCAACCTTCAGCATTTTCTAATACTCATTAAACCAAGAAACCTGGCTTACTGTATCTCTTCTCTCATTAAAATGACTTATAAACCCTCAGAATATTATGGTATGGCATTTACCCACATGAGTAATTATAGAAAAGAAATACATGAGAGAAAATCAGGAAAAATAACTAATTCTTAGTAATGCTTTCCTTATATCAATCCTGCACATAAGAATATATCTTTTGCTTGGCATGGTGGTACCTGCCTGCAATCTCAGCACATGGGAGGCTGAGGCAGAAGGATTGTTGAACTTGGAAGCCAGGCTGAGCTACAAAGTGAGTTCAAGGCCCACCTGACCTACAGAACGAGATCCTGTTTCAAAAAGGCAAAATAAAAAAGAATATAGCTTTTGCACCTGGAAGACTTCAGGTATGAATACGATAGTTTCTCAACCAAGATGCTTTGTGACTTCAAGCATATTCTTTGAGGTTTGCTTTCGTCAAGCAAGAAGAGAAGGAGTTGGGCTGGTATCGCTGTTTAAGACCCCTCCCAGGTAACAAATGATGTAAGTCTAAGGTTCAAGCAAATCTTTTTAGGAAATATTTAATTATAAGGGAGGAGAAAAAAAACATTATTAATCCAACTAAATACCCTTTGTCATACAACTCTAGAAGTGTTACACTGCAGCTAAGGTGCAGTACAGTCATATTTAAATGATGATATATGAGGACAGGATTAACAGCATCAATCATTTGAGATAATGAAAGGAAAGGGAAAACAACAAAAACAATGGCACCCACATAAAAACAAAGGTCACAGCATTTGGTTTCTCAGCAAGAAAAGTCCTCTGAGTCAGAAAAGGAGCATAATGGGGGGAACACAATATTAAAAGTAGATGTGAAAAAAAAGCTTCAATATTAAGGCTGTGAGAAAGGAAAGACAGGGATGACATCCTTGAAACCTTAGTCACGTTCATTCACTCTGCCGCCTCCATGTAGCGGAGCACCGTGTTGCTGGGCTTTCTTTCCCTCTGCACTGCACGTAAGAGTGTTCCTGTCTTTCTGAGTAGTCACGGCAAGCAGGATCATGGTGCCCAAGGCTCCTGGTCCCCATGCATGAGGGTTCCTTCCATTTAACTGGCTCCAGCTCCAAGAAAAGCTCCGGTCCCCTTTTTCAGCATGTCCCATCACAGAGTAACAAAAGAATAAAGATCTATGACAAATAACAACTTAGATGGCAATAACAAATCTGAATTTTCTTTCCCTAATATTGTGAGTAAAACAGCATGATTTTTAAGTGAAAACTGTCTTCTTCTAACTTGAGTTCTGCAGTATTCTACCACAGACCTACGAATCAGGGACTTTACTCTGAGCTATTTTTAAAAGAAACTAGAAAAATGTTTCCCTGTCCAATACGAGGAAAAATAAAGAAAGGGGGAAAACAATTAGGGATTTCCCTCGAGTGTGAACATTACACTATTTTAAAAAGGAAAAAAAAGTATTAACAATAACATTTAAGATTGAGAAGAAAGTTTAATCCGCCCGAGCCCATCCCCAAAACACGTGATGACTGCTGAGTGCATTAACTCAGCAATCGTCACAGAATTTAAACCCCCAAAGTTGTAAACAAAATATAGAGCGCTCTTTTGTTCGTGACATGTCATGAACAAATTACCAAAATGTGTTTTCTCCTCAGGTGTCAGTTTTTCCCTCTTTTAGTGACTGATGGCTCCCAGTGTTATTACAGAAACAGATTGATCTTTTTAATGAGGCGGTTTAATAGACTCCAAAATCTCACCGTGGCTGCTCAGCCATGTCAGACCATATGTACCAACAAAACATTCAGTAAAACAAAAAAAATTCTGCCGGCAGACAGCTCCATACTCTATAAAATTTCATATAGTAGAGCTGAATACACAGATAAATAACTAGGGAAAAAGAAGATGCATATGCAAACAAGATGCAGGAAATATATTTAAAAAAAAATACTGGAGAAGCCCATATTGCCTAGACTCTGATCAAATCCCCATAAGACACAAATGTATTTACACAACACATTCTCATTACCCTTCCTCCCAACGCTAAGGAAACCTATTTACCATCTTTCCATTACAACAAATACGTCACAGTTTCACTTGAAAAAGGGTGTTCCATCCAAAGATTAATTGTATGAATTCTGATTCCAGCATCTGTTGATGAGCAACCAAAGGTACAATAAGATGAAGGCTGCTTTGAAAGTTTTCTACCTGACTAAATGTGCGCACACACAGCTACAGATCAGAGCAAGAAGGCTGAGCATCCGTGGAGTCTAATAGGAGTTTTTCATGTCAATGTTAACATACTATTCAGAGCTTCCTGTAAGGCTTGTCCCAGGAAAGTCTGAAGTTATGTTATATAAAAATACGAGGACTAGAGAGCTGATGCAGGTAGCTCACAAGTTTGAGTCCAGCCTGGACAATTTAATGAAAATAAAACAAAAAGGCTGGAGATGTAATTCAGTGCAAAGGACTTGTGTTCAATCCCCAGTACCAAAAAAAAACCCACATATATTCATATGAAAACCATTCATCCTAACTCTTTAGCATTAACAGTACAATACTATAAAATTAACACACACATACAGAGTCAGAGAGAGAGAGAGAAAACATAAGAGAGCCAGTGGGACAACTGCTTACATTAGAGCAATGAATAAAACAAGTTTCATATTCCCTATTACAGTTATTTAGCAATTAGGAATTCTAGTTTAGGTCATGTCCCTTTTCAATTCTGCCTGAACAATTGTCTTTACATTTACCACAGCTATCTAAACATTTTCCTATCACATTCTCCCCCAAAATAAGTCTTGTTCTTCCCAATGTATCATCTAGTCTCTCCTTAATTCTTTTCTCATACTATCCTAGCTATATGATGCTGAAATATCTCAATGCTTCAGGCATTTCCTGCAGCCTAAGGGGCTCTGGCTGGACAGGAACATACACATAGATCGTCCCCCTTGAGCTAGTCCTTGGTTCTCTGCTCCCTGTGGACACCACCACTCGAATGCCAGGAGCAAGCAACGTCCTTTAATAGTGAACACAGAACACACAATTCCATCTTAAACATGACCAAGAAAATATAACTTGCAATAACAAAGGAGTGTACTGGTGGATCATATAAGGAAGTAGATATACCATATGTTAGAAGTAAATCAATATTTAACTTTTGCTTTAGTAGTTTTAAATATTAAGGCATCCTA
Source organism: Cuniculus paca (assembly GCA_004365215.1). Classification (NCBI taxonomy): domain Eukaryota; kingdom Metazoa; phylum Chordata; class Mammalia; order Rodentia; family Cuniculidae; genus Cuniculus; species Cuniculus paca. The sequence continues at coordinate 11,747 of RJWT010011509.1, forward strand.
TGTTGAGACAAAAAATTCCAGAAGTTGTAGGAAAAAACTGCTTAGCAGAGGATTATGTAATAACTGTATGTAAACTGCTGGCTTTTAATAATACTCTGATCTGCCCAGCAGCTAATATAGTTAAGGGTAGCTAAGTCGGTCACAGAGGTCCCTGAGCAGTTGCAAGTATCTTAAGCTCCTGTGAATCTGGAATGTGACTGTGCCAGGGTGCTAACCTCTCAAAGGCAATTATACCCATGCCTGGTGAAATACAGAAAAAGAGAATACATAAGTAAGAAAGGAAAGAGCATATGACCAGTAAATTCTAGAATATAACTTCATGTTAAGAGTCTCCGTATTTCACAAATACAATGTACAATGCTGATAAGACTTCACATTCCTATGTCAGAAAATAATTACATGAAGATAAAGTATTTGTGAAAATTACTGTAATAAGGTACATGGGAATTTTCACATGCATGCCTTATTCAATAACTAACTTGCAGAGTTAATGGAGAAGGGTCTTCATTTTGCATATCATAAAACTTTCCATTATAAGACTAGAGTTGCCTGATGGATAAATATTGGCTAGTAAATAAAATTTTTCAGTAAAAATATCATACATTAAATGTATTCTGTAACTGTTATCTTTATTCAGTTCAACTAGCTTCCCTAAAGTTTCCTCTTAGTACCTACTGAACTCCATTCAAATAGGTACTATTCAGAGTTCGCTGGGTAATACATAAGGGCCAACATTCAAAGTCATCCGGTTTTAAAGGAACTTGGAACAGCAAATTTTATAATACTGGAGGGTAAAATATATGGCTGGGTGGAACTATGTAATAAATGAGCATTTTAATGCTGACACGTGTCTCAGAACCATTAGTAGTACTTGGCAGATTTGAAAATCATTCATCTTAACCTTTAGCTTTAACACTGCAACACTGTAAGATTAACCTGCACAAAAGCTGCATTGACGCAGGCCAGAGATTCAGGGCAACACAGCCAAGACAGTCCCGCTGGCTGACTGCTATTCTGCAAGAGGCGGAGGCCAGCTGTTTAAATGAGACACAATACCTGTCCTTGTACCGCATGGGGTAAGAAAAGGGCCCGGTTGGTCCGGAATCCTCCGCCCTCTCTCTCACCTGTCTGGAGTTCGCCTCTTCCCGTTTTCGTTCACATCGAGAAGCAGCTCTGAGGAGTCAACAGGGGAGGTGGTGCTGGCATCCAGAAGCAGCTGTTCATGCTGGGCGAGGTACTGGGCAGGGTTCTGTTTGGCCAGCCTTGCGCAGTGGAGGAGCTCACGCTGCAGCAGGGGCAAGTTGGCCTGCAAGAGTGTGACACGAGTGAGAGTATGGACCGGAAGGCTTCCCCTGACCTGTCCACCTAGTTAGACTGCTGCTTGCTCAGCTCTGGAGCAAGCAGCACAGCAATGCAGCTGCAGAACTGTGTCACCACCTGCATGCCTCAGGTCCGACATCAGCCACAGCTCGCAGCACTGGGCTACGCTGTGCCTGCATTGTCCCAAATGGGAGGTCTCGAAGTCTGTCGCCTCTCCTTTCCTCCCCTCCTCATTGACAACACAGGTGGGGGCACTTAGGATTCTTAAGGACCCTTCATACTGGAATATAAATTCCACAGGATGTGAGATTTCGGCTCCATTTATGCACCATTTTCCCCCCCAAGGAAAGAAGGTATGCAAAATAGATAAGACAGTCCAGTGAATGCCACAAAAGTCTCCCTGACACACTGAATTTCTGGTTAGCAGAAAACTTTGGTATTATGATGACACAGGTCCTTGACTAACGCTCTCAGAAAATGAATTTGTGTGTGTATGGATTGGGGATCATACTCCCTGACACACTGGCTTTTCTGTTTATACTAGTCAAACAGCCTAGTTCCATGAAATACATTTGACTAAAAGTGAAAATACTAGAAAACTGAGATTATGTTTCATAATCATCAGATTCACACGACATTTAAGTAATCACCTAAGTGTGTTCAGATATGCTGGTTGGAATTCACATACAAAGCCGCACATACTAGCGGTCTACAGCAGGAACCTGCTATCTGTGTGGACCTTACTCTAAGAAATTTTTTGACATTAGAAGAAATCCTGTATACATGGTACTCTCACTCTTCATCTTGTCCACATCTTGAATAAAAACTCTCAGAACAGACATGTTGGTAGGCTGATGGATAATTCTGGCAATCTCCAATGTAATAAAAGAGAAGGAGGCAATTTCACACATAGCAAGGCATTAAAATGAAAACCTAAGCCAGCATTTTATTCTGCCCCAATGCTGACATTATAAATTCAGGTTGTTGATGTTTTTCTTCCTTTTATTTTTATTGTTACTTGGCGGAGGGGAGGGGCTAGCAGGGGAGAGTAAACAGCACTCATCCCTAGTAACAACACTCAAAATTCAAGGAAAGATCAATAACATAAGTTGTTTCACAACTCAAGGATTTTCTTTGTAGGAACCAGATCCCATGGATACTGATTAACCTGGCAGGTAGAAAGAGATTCTGAGTACAAGATTCCTAGGTTCCAGTTGCCTCTGTCTTCGGGCCCAAGAGCCTTTATGAAAGTCCTCCAGAGTATCAGGGACAGGCAGTAGGGTTAGCTATCTGGAACTCAAACTCATTTTCTGGGGTGTGGCTCACTGGCACAGGTATACTTCCCACGCTCAAGGCCCTGGGTATGATCCCCAACACATACACAAACACAAATTGATTTTCCAAGAGCATTAATCAAGGACCCGTATCATAATAATACCAAAGTATGTTTCCACACACAGTCTATGACTACAGTACTTGCTAAAGATAAGCACATTCCGCACACTGTAACAATGGAAATGACTTCCCACATAACATGGCTAAAAATAAATTCTTTTTAATGGTTAAAGGGAATCATGATCACATAGCTAATATATTTCCAAATACTTTTAAAAGTCCTCTTTCCTATGTATTGAAAGTAGAGCTTAGACACCATGTGCCATAAAATAAAAAAAAACTAAAAGAGCGTCTCTGTATGAATGTTTTTTAAAGTTTTAAAAAACCCTTCTGAAATACTGTATATGCGTAAGATTTAAGTTCTTCAAAACATTATGTTGCAAACCTCTCTGCTCTTATTGTTTAGGAATCTCAAAGGTAGAAAAATGGTAGGACAAAAAAAATGGATTAACAAAAGAAGATACAGAAAAAAAAACCACTCCTATTATTTGCAGGAGTCTACTAACAGCACAATATTTAAAATAAATAAAGAAGGAAGG
>RJWT010011509.1:17500-23244 GCA_004365215.1 Cuniculus paca
AACTCTGGACACCTATACAGCTCAACTAATCTCTTGTTGATTTATAAAAAACCAGTAAGATGTAAAATATAACTCATATTTCAAGTATTCCCCCAAATCTTTATTCAAAGCAACGTCTAAACACTTCTCTGAACTCTTTTCCAAACTCTATCTTACCTTATTTAAAATACTCTCTGTTGTAATTTTGAATTACTTGGGAAACAACCATAAATACTTATCAATTCAGAGAGTTTCCATTCACTAAATTAAGTCAAAGAGCCCTTCATTTTTGACCCCTTCCTAAAAAGAAACAGTTATGACTTAGCGACAATCTGGTTTGAAATACTTTCCAGCCCAGTGATCTGTGCAATACCTTCAAAAACGGGATGACAAAAGGTCGCAGTGGGAAGTTAGTAGCTTCTTGGAGTTTGGAATGAAATTCTTCAATTGTCAAAGTAGAATTCTGTGGAGAAAATAAGCATTATACATTCAGTTTTCTCTGGATAAATAGTAAACACCCTGAAACTTAATAAATTACTAATACTGGCACAACACAGTGTGACGACAAGCAGACCCATGTACAGGGAGCAGCATTTTCAATAGAAAGAACTACTGACTTTGTAAAACAAGATCACATATTATGGTTGTTACCCCACTTCTAAAATTTGCATCTGAAAGTAAAACACATTAAATATGGGACTTGGAGAATAATACATATGAACATTAGCAAAGTTTGTCAAAGAAGTCCCTGCAACACGGAGTGTTCTAAATGTTACCTTTATGGAAAACAAATACATTTGAATATATTTAAACGTAAACAGACAACTTGGAAGGCCAAAGGCAAGTGTCAGAGACTCATCCTACATGTACTGGTGTTACTGATGGTGAACATGTTACACTCCTCCTCTTTCTCCTCTATTTTCACCTTGCATTCTTTGTCTGCACAAAGTGGGGGAACAGCCAAGCTGGGGAGTGTGCTATGCTAATGAAAAGGCCCCACTCCTTTCTAAGTCAAAGACATTTCATTTACCCAGAGGTAAAGTGTATTACTCAGCCCAAAAGAGCCTGAACAAAATGACCTAAATTCACTCCACATCTATCCCATACAAATAATACTCAGGATTTGTGTCCTACTATGGCCAAAGTATGTTGATAAAAGCATCTACTTAAGTCACCTATTGTAACAGGCACTAAATAAGCACACTTGTGATTCATTTTTTTCTTAGTCCCTAGGTAGAGCCACAACTGTAACTTCAGTGACTGTGGCTTCCGTCCTTTCAGGAATTCTGATCATTGACAAAATCTGGGTTTTCATGACTCAACATCACTAAAATATTGGTCACTCGTGTTGTGTAGTTAAATTTCCTATGACAAAGAATGAGAAATGTTCAGCTTTTCATAACCCCAAACTCAAAACAGCTCAGAAACTATGAATAAATGCCAACTTCCCATCAATAACAATACAGGTCAGACAGCCAATTTGTTTTATCTATCATTTTGTTTCGATAACTCGTTTTCTAATGGACAGTACTTCCGAACATTTTTGTTTTTTCTTTTCAGATTTTTTAAAGACAGGGTCTTGCTATGTAGTTCAGGCTGGCCTTGAGCTCACTATGTAGACCAGGCTGGTCTCAAACTTGCGGTGATCCTCTTGCCTCAGCCTCTTGAGTGCTAGGATTGCAGACATGTGCCACTGTGCTTGGCCCTACAATTTTTCATACCACCACCTAAAAAATACCATAATGTGCTTTAATAGGCCTTCAAAACTAAATCCAAGTCACAACTGTCTTATTATCAGGTGAATAGCCTCATTTTACTTAACACCTGTATGCCTCAGTTTGCCCGCATGTGAAATCATATAAAACTCATGTCTTCAAAGGGTGAGATTTAAAATCCTAAAATCTAAAATGGCCTGTGGTTAAATTCTTAAAACAAAAGCTTATTCTCTATGTACTTATTTGATAAATGTTCGCTGTCTGTTATACGCAAGGCACCATTAGTGACTTTTGCTAACTTTTATAAAGTATGAATGTAAGCAAATGTTTTTTTAAAAACATATCCATCAGGTGGAGCACAGTGGCATATGCCTTTAATTCAAGTACTGGGCAGCTGAGGCAGGAGGATCAAGAGTTGGAGACCAGCCTAGCTACAGAACCAATTCCAGACCAGCCTGGACTCTATAGCAGAGCCTGTCTCAAAACAAAACCAAAAATACTTCATTTGAAAGTATAACGCTTAATATGCAGTAAATAAACTCCACTGAAGTTTTTCTATGTTTTAAGCTACGGAACCACTTCTAACAAAGAAACTAAATTTGTAAGTTTTTATGAATAAAATTCACCACTTGACACAATTATTGTATCAATTAGATTTACTTCGTGGTTTTCTGGTCTATCATATTTACATGTTGAAAGTCTGTCACATAAAACTCAAAAAAAGAGTGAAAAGGGAAAGATAAATGACTGCCAACATGCCTAAGGTATACGGATGCAGCTCTGTCAAACCAACTTTGGGCTCTGAGGTGCACAAAGTAGAGCTGAAAGACGGTGGGAAAGGGGCAAGTCTTGTTCTTGGAGGAAGCAGCAGTTAATTGCTAAAATTTAAATTGTAAAATCTCTGTCAAACCCATTATACAGTGATTTTAAGCATGTCTCCTAGTACTGCTTTGCCTATGATAGGGCCATGTAATAAAAATAAACAATGCATCTCATGAAAAAGGAAAGCACTGCCTATCATTCCAAGTTCAACTCCAGTCTAACCATGGATGAAAGACTTGAGATACTCAGTGACTCAGTTTCCATGAAAATGGTATTCCTCAATGCTAGGGAATCCTTTATTTGTGTAGGAAACCACCACAAATCTAAGAGATTTAGGAAGCAAAAAAATGTTCTATGTTCTCATTTGCAGTGTTATCATGTATAGACTGTAGTATAATGTGCCAAAATAACAACTCTGTTCTCAACTAACTACATTTAAGCCAGGTTTGGTGGTGCACACCTGTAATCCCAGAATTCAGGAAGCTGAGGCAGGAGGATTGCTATGAGTTCGAGGCCAGCCTAGGTTATGTGAGAGTTCAAGCACAGGCTAAACTACATAGCAAGACCCTGTTCTCAAAAAAAAAAAAAAAAAAAAAAACCCAATAGTTACCAAGGTTGAAAAGAAATGATGGGTTCATCAACTAAGTTAAACTGAACGCCCAATTAGATTATGAGTCATTAACATAACAAAACCATTCTATGTGTGAAAGTCATTACCCAAGCAAGAGGGTGTACTTATTGAAACATACATAGACACATGTAAACATAAACACATACATATCTGTACACAAATACACACCTACATGTATATATTCACATATAAATACACACATATGTTTATACACATACATACATATTTGTGGCTAAGATAATAAATTTGTATATATAAAAAACAATTTTTTTGTACTGGTAATGGAATCCAGGCCTTCACATGGAGCTATATCATCATCACTTTTTATTTTGAGACAAGGTCTCACAAACTCAGTTGCCCAGGTAAACTTGAACTTGTGTCCCTCTGCCTCCACCTCCGAGTGCTGAGATGTCAGACATGCACCACTATACCTAGCTCCATAGTTTTTTCTTTGTCAGTCACATAGTAAAAGAAACCATAGTGGAGGACAATATGTACTACAAATTAGCCAGGTGTTCACCTTGTGGATTTTGCTCTATAAAAATCCCTAGAAAAGGCAGGGTCTTCAGCAACCCACTCAAGATCCCTTCTGGATCTCTCTCAGACAGAAGCTTTTTTTTTCCCCTCAATAAATATATGCTGTTCAAAAAAAAAAAAGAATTAGCTGGGCGTGGTGGCACTCAGGAGGCTGAGGCAGGAGGATTGCTGCAAGTTCAAGTTCAAGACCAGCCTGGGCTAGAAAGTGAGTTCAAAGCCAGACCAAACTGTATAGTGAGATCTTCTCTCCAAAGGGAAAAAAAACAAAAAACAAAAAAACACTTAATACACAATTGGAAAACTGGTTATTGTAGATTTAGTCAGAATTGTACATCATCTCCAGACATAGAAACTATTACAATAACATTACTGTGAGAAGCTGGGCATGGTGGCATATGCCTATAATCCCAGCACTGGGGAGGCTGAGGCAAGAATATTGCTGTAAGTTTAAGACCAGCCTGGACTTCAGAGGGAGACCATGTCTCAAAAAAAAAAATCAAAAAAAAACAAAAACAAAACAAAACAAAACCCAACAAAATTGCTGTAAGCGTGAGGTCTGCATTCCCAAATCTCCTACACATGCTGCCCCTTATTCCCTTGCTCTGGGCTGGTCCCTGTTACTTACCACCAGTCCTAGCACGAGGGTGCGGACTCTTTCTCCGATCTCTGGTGAAATGTCATTGCCAAACTGCTGCAGGGTGGTAAGGAACCGTTTGAGCTTGCTGAGTTGCCTGGCACCACAGGCTGGGGGCAGCTGTTGGTTAGCCAGAGAAGAAGAGGAAGAGGAGGAAGGCCCGTTGCTAAAGCCATTGGGCGGCGAGGGGGCGCCATTCAAGGCTGTAGGTGAATGGCTGGTGCCATTAGTTACTGTCAGGGGCACAAAATTGAAGGAAAACATAAATTTACAGAAAACATGCACAAGGCAATTGCCACTACGTTTCCTTCCCTTGAAATCTAGAACTGTACTCTCAAACAAGTTGAGATATTTTGTAAAATGCATGGACTTCACAGGCTGGCCAGAGTCTTTTCAATCGCTAACTGGGTCCACTCTGCACACAGGAATGTTACCAGCATTTGCACAGAAGCTGGTTAACAAACTGAGCCTGCCGTAACACAGGGCCAGCCCTGCCTCCATGAGCACATATGCTAACCACCTGAAATGCTTCAAACACTGAACAAACAGCTTTGGATGTCAGCCTTTTGTCACAGGCTTACATCAATATAACAGGGCTATTCCCTCCTAAACTGCTCCCCTAGAGAAAGTGTACATTTGGTGGAGACTAAATTTATCACTGAACATTTTTAATCATGTTTTGTACACACAACTGACAGCTGTGTTTATAGAAATAGGGCTTTCAAGTTTTCACCTTTTACCACCCAATTAGAAGGCTATTTTCTCCCTCATATTTCTTAACCACTTATTTAGCGAAAATGCAAATTTTACCTACGAAGCCAAAATGGACTTCACCAAGGAGTCATTGAAAGGAACTGAAAGGGGATGCCTTAAACCAACCAAGAGCATACCTAAGTAGTAATTCAATAAATTCATTTCCAATAAAATGTAGTTGAACACCAGATGATAATCCATTAGAATGAGGTTAGAAAAATTTGCACATTTTTCACTAAAGAAGTGATTTCAACCTGTTGAGTCAATTTGACAAAAATGATCTTTATCAAACCCATCTTTCTAATACAATTTTGATTAACTATCTCCAATAATCATTTGAAGACGTTTCAAGGGTGGTGTTAGTCTTTAAAAACTTCTTTTCATGAAAGTAAAATGGTTCTTAACCCAAATGAGTACCAAAGTAACCTGTTAAGAAATGAAAGCTCACCAGACCATCTTATAGAAGACATACGCCTATCACTATGACTTTTGGTAACAATAAACCAAACATAAGATGACACGGTTACAGCTAGGCATGTCACAGTCTTCTCCTTGCACATTCGGAAAGATCTTTTAAATGGCAGGACAAACACCCTAGGATGTATATTTTGCTGACCCTTTATGATCCTGTGGATCTATTTTAGCCTCTAATTTTTCATTCGTATAGATTTCA
>RJWT010011510.1:0-11449 GCA_004365215.1 Cuniculus paca
TTTTGTTAGCAGAATGGAAATGCAAATAACATTGGTTTCTATTTAAATAAAAAAATTACAGTAAAAGATACTTCTCAAAACACTCCTCCGTTGTTGCAAATGCACTTATCCCATCACTCTTGCCACTTTATGAAATGGTTCTGAAAGTTCTGCTTTTTGTCTTTATAAGGTATGTTAAAAATACAGTGAATACTGCTACAGATTGCCATCCAATGCAAAGAAGGCTCATTAAAACCTTTCGCTATGTCCTCATTTACCTTACTCCCCTGTTCTGGCACTGTGAGACTTCTAGCTCTTCCCCAAAGTTAAAACCATGAAAGGTAAACAATTTAAATCAAGTCAGGATGTCAAGGCAGCGACAGTTGTGCAACTATATACAGGAAAGAGGACATCCAGAACTGCTTCAGAAAGTAACAAAAATGCCAATGTAAGTGTGAAGTGAGGTCAGTGTTCTGAGGGGAATTAGTGGCAAAATATCTTTTACTTTAATAATTTAAAAATTTTAAATGTGAAAATTTTTTGATCACACCTCATATGTATGATAATATAAATATATTTCTAGGTTCCTAAAATGGTTATATATTTTCACCTGAAATTTCAGATACTTCAGACTAACTATGACCTAAGCTTAATTTTATCATTCTCCTTTGTACTTCAATTCTACTATTCTGCTCACATGGATAGTTTAAAACTCTTCTACCCATTCAATTTTCAACACCAAATTTCTGTATGTGATCCTTTGTAAATTCTCATACATCTACATGCGATATCCAATCATTCTCCAAGTTTGGTTGAGAACTACCTGCTAACTATATTTCAGTTACAGACCCGTGTATTCCTCTTCTCCTGTTACTAGCTTAGTTCAAGTTTCATCTTTCCTCATTTGAAGTAGCAGCAGCCTCTAACTGATCTCTACAGGTGGCTGCTCTGTAGTTAAACATTTCCTCCAAGAAATTCTTCTTACTGCCTCCAGAACATTTGAAAATGCAAGACATAACAAGACTCTTGTTTATTAAAGATCTGTTCATAGGTGTTCACTGCCTTTAAATTCGAGTCCAAATTTTAAGCATGTTGTTTAATAGTCTTCCTGATATTATCTTATTTTTTACCACAATATACATCTTGTGTATTATCCATTTTAAAAAAAATATGTGTAACACGTAACATCCAACTTTGATAAGATGCAGTGACAGACAGCAGGTCAGAGGCTGTTAGAGATCAGAGGTGAGGGCAAATATTGATTATAAAAGGTGTGTGAGCTTGGAGTTGTGGCATATACTTGAAATCCCAGCACTTGGGAGACTGAGGCAGAAGGATTGCCTCTAGTTCAGGTCCACCTTAGGTTACATAGTGAGTTCAAAGCCAGCCTGAACTACATAGAGAGACCCTATCTTTAAAAAAAATTGTGGAGATGATAGCAGGATTCATTCCTGAGGATGTTGGTGGTTACCAAGCTATATATTTATGAAACTTACTACATTATATAACTGGATGTTGCTGTATTTTATTGTATATAAGTTATAACAAAAAAAAATGACAATAAGCCAGCCATGGTGGTGCACAGTTATGATTCCAGGGGTCTGGGAAGCTGAGATAAGAGGACCACAAATTCAAGGCCAGTCTGGACAATTTACCAGTCTAGCGAGATCCTGTCTCAAATGAAAAATAAGCTGGGGATGTAGTACGGTACAAATATCCCAGGCTAAATTCCCACTATCTCAAACAGACAATCAATAATGAAGTGTCAATGTAGTCTACAAGTGAATCTGAAAGCTAAGCCTGAAGAATGTAATGAATATTTTAAAAGACACTTTACTATATAAAAATTTTCAGAAGCATTTCTACTAGAAGACAAGAATTCTACCAGTACCCAAAATTATTCCTGGGGCTGCAGTGTGGGGAGCAGCTGAAGCTGGAGATGGGTCACACATGTGGGGCTGGAGCAAGGTGGTCCCGAGAATAAAGGGTGCAGGAGCGGGCCTCATAAGCAAGCTGCTCCAGGCCAGAGTACACCAGGCACTGGAGGCCGTCCAAGCTGACACACTGCTAGGCAGAGCGGTGTCACATGACGTCCTCCTGGCCCAACGTACAAATAAATGCATTGTGATGGTTGAGCGGGTGCTTTCCTCAGCTTTCTGTATTCTGACTCTTATCTTTATTTCTCCATCCTCCCACTGTCCTCCTCCCTCCAATTTTTGAGAGCTTCCCTGGCTGTGACATTGTGGTATCACTCTCTTTGAGATTTACTGGAGCAAATCATTTAGTACTTTGCAGTAAAAATGAATTTGAGAAAAATAAGCCTGTATTAGGAACGTCAGTAAGGAAACAGAACAGAAAACTAGAATAGCCTGGATTAGAGATAATCAAGGCAATGCAACAGACCGTGGTCACCAAAAGGCGGGGATGAGAGCATGGCTCTTTTAAACTTTCCAGATTAGACAAACCTGCTGCACCGCGCAGCCATAAGAAGGAGTCCAAGAGAAACCACTGACCATCTCCAGATCTGGAAGGAAAACAAAGCATTGCACTACACAGTCAGGGTCTTGTATGATTTGTGACATAAAAATGGAAAAATAAAAGTTCTTATGTCCGGATGGGATTGCTGCCATTTTAAAACCTAAAATATGTGGCATGGGCTTTGTGATAGGTCAGAAATGAAAACAAAAGAAAAAACAGCAAGGCGATTGCCAGAGGCAGCTGGAAGAGCTGTGGGAAAACTGCTACCAACGCTTGAAGACAGTGGACTCACATCATGACGTAGGGGAAGACCTGGCAACTATTGCCAGTAGTGCCTACAAATATAAAGTGAATATACAGAATCTGTATGATTGGTTTAAGAAAATTTTGGCCATCCTTTGATTGAATCAGTTTTCTTTTATTTGCTTTCTTTTTAGAACTGTGTTTTATAATATATGGGAAAAGAACAATGAACAGATTCAGAAAACTTTCAGAATTCCAAAAGAAACATGGAGTTCTGAATATGAAGCAAATTGTAAGAAATATTAATTTATTGCTTTAAATTAAGGTGTTTGGGTGTTACTCTGAGCAAGCCGTCATACCATCTACCATTGGCTGTAACATCATAAGAACAAATATACTTGCCCTTAACAATTTCCACAATTTAAGATAAAAATGTGAGTAAAATATTGTTTTATTATTTGCATTAGCTTAAACTTCTATAAAGTTGAACTTCAGAGTTATTCCTTACTTTCTCCAGCAATCTACTTCATGTTAATATCCTCCACTTGGCTTCTTCCTTCCTTCCTTTTAAAAATAACCCCTATAAGTGAATATAGTATGAAATAAAAATGCACTAGACTTCAAAATTCTCATGTTATTTACAGTTCATTGAAATAAAAAAATTCTATAGTAGTATCTCTTGTATTTGAACATATTTGATAGTATACAAAACATTTTTTACTAACTTTTCACCATGGTATCTATATAATATGGTCACTATGTAGTACATGAGTATAACAAAGAAGATAGCATTGTACCTTTGGCCTAAGGTATATTGAAAAAGTTATATAATTTCTTTCCTAAATTTTACACTTTCTACATATGCAAATGTTCATAATAATAACATCTCCTCTTCTTGCTATCATATAAGGATTAATAAAAATACTCCATATAAAAAAACCTATGGTGCTCAGGTCATGGTAAATTCTCAAAATGTTACACAAATTTTCAGTCAATTACTGGTAGTAATGTTAGTATACAGTATAATCTTTTCACTGACCAAAAAAAACAATGAGTTTGATTTATATCCAAACAGTGGAAAATTCATGTTAGAAATCCATGACTTTTTACTACCTTCACAATCTAAGTCATGAACGCCACCCTGGCCTTTTGACAAAATGTAGTTAAATTCTGTAGCAAAAACTTTTGTATCATGTCAAAATACCTTTATCTTCCTCACCTTAAAATACTTTTTGTTTGAGGAAGACCTGAAGATGAAATTTATCTTTAATGAAAATTTGTATAAAAGTTGCATTCCATGATAGGGAAAATAATTAATTCAAAATATACAAGTTTTTTAAAAACACTGTTGGAGGAAAAGAGATAAATAATGAGTGCAGACAACATTTCTTTCCATAATTGATTTTATACGTGAATTCATTTTCTTATAGTATTTGATTTCTGTCAGTTCCAAGACATAAATTTGAAGTCCTCTTGATGTTATTAGATTATATCAATATTACTGTGTGCCTGAGTTTAGACAGGTTTAAAAAGTAATTTGGTCTCTTTATACATTACAGGTGTGATTTTATAAAAACTTATCCAAGTAAAAACACTTTAAAGTAAGTACTTAATTTGTGTTTTTTGAGATATATATGATGTCTTTGCATTCCAAGGCTGTAATGATAAATTGTATGTGTAGATTTGACTAAGCTAAGGGTTACCCAGTTGGCTGGAAAAATATTTGAGCATGTCTGTGAGGGTATAAGATTCATTCCTATGAATGTGGGTGGGCATTACACAATCTGTTGAGGACCTAAATAGAATTGAAAGGCAGAGAAAAGTTGAATGCACTTTTCTTATTTGAACTGAGTCATCTGTCTTCTCTGTTCTGCTGCCTTTTTCCTCCAGGTTTTACACAAGTGCCTCTCTTCATTACGTTATCAACACTCACTTATCCAATTAGGAGTTACACCATCAGTGCCCTTGTTCCTCGGGCCTTTAACCTTGACCCATTGTATCATAACAGCTTTGTGGTTCTCCATCTTGCAGATGGCATACGGTCTATTCTAGGACTTCTTGGTCTCCATACTGTGTGAGACAATTCCCATTATAAGTCTCCTCATAGTGTGTATAAGTGGACTGTATATATTCCATTGATTGTATTCTCAGGATAACCATAACTAATATATAGGGAAAGGCACAATAGAATTTATATATTTTATTATGATTTTATTATAATGTCTTGAAAAAACTAGAAACCAAAAGCATGCTAATAATCTACAATAATTCTAGATTTTGCATGATTTTGTTCCCAAAGTGGAAAACAAGGGAGAGGAAATTTTTACTGCGTCATTCTCTAAGCTGTTTTCTCTCTTTGCAGTTCTATCTCTAGACAGTTTATCCTGAGCAATACTTTAATCTTCCTACAGGTTAAAGTTACTTACTTATAAATAGAATAATTCTCTACCCTAGGACATGGATTCTCTGATAGTACTGTATTTAGCCTTTCCTTACTGAAAAACATTTTAGTGGTTTCTTCATTTTAACAGCTTTGAATCTAATCATCTTTCACTGACTTTTAAAGCCCTGCCCCATTGTTTAGTTTTCTTTTTCCTAGTCAGTCTTAGTTTTCACTTGTCTTAATTTTGCAATATGCCAGGATACTACCAGTGTAATCAGTGTTGCTGTAATGGTTTACCTTTTATTTATTAATCCTGTATGTTGATGCCTGCACGCCTAGCACCTTCCCTCAAATGTCTCTACAAAGAGACACCTTCCAAATAGTGCTCTAAATTCTCCATTCCCTTGCTGGTTCTTGTCTCATCAGTTACTACTCAGTGATTCCTAAAACATCACTTAACATCACTCTGTCCTGGGTCTTTTCTTCAGTGGGAAGGATGGTAATATTGAACCCAATGTCTATTCATGAGTAGGCTCACCACAAAGGCAATCTTGCTTTAGTTATACCTGATAATATATCTATTTAAACCAACCATAATACATAGTCTCAAATGATAAAGTTTTGTCCATTGGATCTGATATTACTCTTTTCTTATTTCAAATTTCTACTTTCTTTGTCAATTACTTATGTATGGTCTCATAAAACACTACATAAAGTTAATATTTTATTAACTATTGCCTATTCTAGCTTTTCCTACATCATAGCATATATCTTTTATTGTAATAATTTATCACTTTGATAAGCATTATCTTTTATTGTTAAAAATAATTCAGTAATATTAATTTTTGTGCTAACCTGTAATGTAAGTTAAACCAAAGACTTCAGCTTAGATTCCACAGTTTAGTTAGCAGTTAAATAGTCAGGTTTAAAGCTTATAACTGTTTTAATTAGTTCAATTATGAATTTTTATGAATATGTCCTTATTTGGAAGTTTCAATATTATTTGCTGCTCTAGAGATTAAGAGTCTTGAAGATAATGTTGATATGTTCATATACTGCCCTCTAGACTAGTGTTTTGCATGTATCTGATAATCAGAAAAAATATTTATGGTTAGTTCATTGATTAAATTAGGAGTGAATTATTCAACTAAAATAAATTGGATATTCAATTAAGCTTAAAATCAAGAGCTTTATATTTCATGTTTTTTATTTAATAGTTAACTTTGTTGATTTGAGGTTAACATTTGTGGATGATTAATGGCTTCATTTCTACAATAATATAAATGTTTATTAATTGACTTGATCCTAAGAACATTAAGTTCATTATGTTATTAAAACATATCTCTGTTCAATCACATGTGAGAATCCCTAAAATCTCAACAGCCTTAGAAAGGAACCACAGACTTGCTCTTATCTCACCCCTTGGGAATTTATTCTTTTTAAAAATTCTTCTCAAATATCCTACCTTGACTCTGTCTGTTTCACATGACTGTCTTTTAATTTCACAAATACAGTAAAATCTATCAGTTATTAACACTCTTATATTGGACATGTTTACCTTTGATTGCAACCTTTGATTTTATGCCATTTTCAACTACTCTAATTTCTGTCCAAATCAGTGAAGAGTGATATTCTGACTTAAATAAAAATTACTCTTTTATCTTCAATTTAGGTCTTATTTTCTTACCATTTACTTGATATCTTATTTCCTCAAATATCCTTTAATATTTTCCTCTGCATTTCTTCTCCATATTATGGAAATGTTGAAAATTAGTTTCTTTGTTATTTTAAAGAAAAGAAAAAAAGAAAAAAGAAAACAAAATTTCAAAAAAAGATAATAGGAGGGCAACAATAGTTAATACATCATATATTATTTTCAAAGTAGTTACTGAGTGACAAGATATAGGCATGAAAAATGGTCCAAATGATATTATCACAAGCTTTTCTTTTCAATGAACAAAGAAAAAATAGTAGTTTGACTATCTTAACTATCTTGTATTTCTTTTTTCTTTTTCCTTTTCCCTTCCTTCCTTTCTGCTTTCCCTTACCCTAGTTTCCCTTTCCTTTTGAAAAGTTTCTTCCCATTTCCCAATACATATTTTACATTTTGGACCTTATTCACTCTTTCAGCTTTTTGCAAATGGGAGACAATATGATGTTTATGCATGTGCATCTGATTTATTTCACTTATGAGAATAAAAATTTATTACACTTATGACTATGAAAATTCTTTTATTCACAGTATCTACCCCTTTGACATTAAATTCCTTCTACAAGCTATCCAATTTTTTCTCCAAAACTTTTATGAAAGAATATCTTATGTTTTGATCCACTTAGTCCTTGAATCTACTAAATCCTGCTCACTCAGTGACTTTTTAAAAAATCTTATTATTCAGTTGAAAATATTCTTGCAAAAGTTTCCTGTATGGAAAACCAATGAGCATTTTTGAAACTTTGGTTTTCTTGACTCCATCAAAACATTTTTCACTACTGACTAGTTTCTTCTTCTTCAAATATTTTTCCTTTAATTTCTGTTTTTTTTTTTTCTTTTTACATTGTGCTTTTCTGGCTACTTCTTTATCTATTTGGTGAATTTGCATTTTGTTATGTATCTCATAACAACATTCTGAAAGAATTTAAGTCTTAAATTCCTCTTATCACATGATATCTTCCTGAGAATTGATCTATATTCAAAGAACAGCCTACAATTTGTATGTATAATAGCCAGATAAATTCATCCCACTTGCAAACATTAACTGATCAGTAGATTCACTTTACTTCACTTATATTAGAAATCAATGCAGGTTTAAACTTGCTTATAAAATCTTTAATATCTACTACTTCAACTATACCTTACTATTTACTATATCATGTGGAAGGAAGTTCACTATGCCTTGCTTAAAAATTTTAATAATTTTTTTCATAATAAACTTACCTATTCTCATATCTCTTTAATCTTGCCCAACTCTGTCTTAACAATGATGCTTCTTCCATTGAATTGACCTTGGTCTCTTCTTCTTAAAATTCTTTCATTGGCTCCCACTGCCATCTGATAGAACTTTATATTATTATGTGTGGCATAAAAGCCCTTTTTCTGAGGAAATTAAATTCTGATTGTGGTGTCTCACCAGCCCAATTTTCTATGATTACCCAACTTCATATGTTATACAATTATAGACATCAACTACAGTTTGCTCTCCTATGCTTCTTTGATTTTGTGGAAGTAGCCTTCCTTCTTTTAGCCAAAGCTGGTCTTGACACTTCCTAATTGTGCCTTCTGCAGTATTTTTCTGTTCCTTATTCTTAACCCTTAAAGTCATTAGACTCTTATTATTTTGTTAGCATCATATTTTATATTCATATGTTTTACTCTCCCACAAGATATACTCTGAGTCCAATTATTATCTCTTTTAACCTATAAGTATGGAATAATAATGTGAATGATACTACAGAGTGACAATTTTAGTTGACATATGGTCTCTGTATTCTTTTTGCTCTAAAAGTGAGTACACATAAAATATTTGAAATATTTGATAAGCAACACATTAGAAAAACAAGTGTTAGCTGAGAAACTACCTGGGAGAATTATGACCTAATCTACTATTTTACTTTACAAGTTTTGAAAACACATTTTTTGTCAGCTCCTATCTCTATAAACTAGTAAATGTGTCCTAAATGGTCAAGAATAATTATTTTACTTTTTTTTTAAGTGACTGCAAATTTGTGAATGCCTTTAAAATATTCAAAACGAAGCTTTGGATATAGTCTCAATAGTTGTCCATTTTATATTTTCAAATATTTTTACTTTAGTCAGAATTCTTTTATGTTTTAATGAAAAAAGAATCATTTGTCTTTGCCTCTGATTCTATCTAGTATGTTTTTTTTAACAGAAATATAAGGCTTAATATGACAAACTTCTTGGATGATATACATTCAATTGTAGAACAAAGAAAATTCTCATGACTGCTTTTATTTATCATTTTGGCTGTGCAAAGGTAAAAATATTCAGTTATATGTAATATTTTTCTGATCTGATAATCATCTGTTTTTCATATGCCTGATAATTGTCTACTTATGATATTTTATAAGCCAGTCAGAGAAAAGACCCTGCGTATTATTAATCATCCAGATTGTTTGATTGACTCTTTGTATTCTGCGTTCCGCACTTTCAGTGAATGTGCATCATAAGACTAAGACTAGAATTAAAAAAAATGATAAAATAGAAAAGGCTCATAAACTGAATGTATTGAATTCAAGTTAAAATTATTGTGTCAATCATTTTGTTATAAAAATGTTCCAATATAATTGGGTTATATGTTGCCATACATATATATATTCTGTATAATACACATACCAAAGCACAGTATTTCAAAATTATTTAATACTTTTTCCAGAATTACAGAAAACTATGAGATTTATCAAAACCTTCTACATGATATTACCTTCTTTAACTCATCACTTTGTCTAATTTAAGAAGTCATCAAGGTAAATATCTCAATGAAAAAGAAAACGCAACAAAGTAGTGTTAATAGAAAATAATAATTTATAGAAAAACAAATAAACCAGGAAATTTAACTAAGAAGCCATTTTTCTGTTTGGATCCCCTATTTTCTGACTTTCCCTTATTTGATACAGTCTTTTACTTTGGCAGCACATGTTAATTCAGAGTCAGTCTTTACATGCTAACAATTTTAAATCTGCATGTCTGCAAAAGTCTTGGCCATTTGATTATTTGGCTAGTTATAGAGTTATGCATAGGATATAATTCCCACTAAATTTTTAGGCATTACCGTTTGGATCTCAACCTTCCATTGTGACTATTTGAGAAAACTGTATTTGGATTCCTGATCTTCTCTCTTCAATATGTTTCGTCGCCCATCTTTGGAAGTACTGAGGATTTATCTTTGAGCAAAAGTATCCAGAAATTTCACATAATAAGCCTTGGTATATGTATCTCTCTTTTTTTTTTAATCTATTGTACTAGACATTGGGCAGACTCACTGTGGAAATTCCTGTGGTTGAATTTTGTATGGCACACCTGAATTGCTTTGTTTCCAACAAACAAGCAACTACATAAAGCTAACAAGCCTCGCAGTTAGACAAGCCTCCTTGTCAAAAGTACAGATAATTTTAATAGTGTCTAAAAATTATTAAAACACGAGTTTTTGTGAAATACATTGATGTTTTCAAAATTCATGGTATCAATCACAAATTATTCAGTTTTCTATATTATGCATTAAAAAAATAACTCGATACATGGAACTATTTTGAACATAATACAGGTAAGGTAGAAATCAGTTAACAAATTAACAAGGGCAAAGAGTATTTTAGTGAGGGAATTTGAAAGTACATTTTATACCTAAAAATGAATACAATATGAAGGGAAAAAGAAATATATTAGTTTCTTATCACACATTTGTCATATTAACATTGCTTTAGTATTTAGTAATTTCATTGCTCTTCTGCAAATTAATATACATGTTTAACCAATGAAGTCATTAATACAATGTATATATAACAAAAGTACTATTTTTCTGGAAGAATAATTGACACAGGAACAGCAATATGACTATAATTATTCTTAATGTTCAAGCATTCATTTTTTCTTTAGATTACAAATCTACTCCTAGAACAATTCACTTATGAAACTTTCCATTTGAAAATGAATACTGTATTTGTCATGGCTTTAGGGAAATTAAGAAATTATTTCATTAAAAGCAAAGTCTAAGTATCTAGCCCATAATAAAAATATTTACAATTTTTAAAAATAATGTTTCTTCAGCCATGAAAAAAATAAAACCTTTCTTATCTTTCAAGTGTGGATATGAATGGTGGCAGAGGAACTTATGTTAAATGAAATAAGTCAGGCATAGATAAATAACACATGAAACCTTAATAAGTAGATCACATAAAAGTAGAGAGTGGAATAGTAGATACCAGAAAGTAGTAGAACAGTGTAAGAAACTGAAAGAAGATGTGGCAGGGATGAGGGACAAAGAGAGAAAATGGGTAACAGTTAAAAAAGCACAGTGGGATAGAAAAAAATAACTTCTTTTTTTACTGTTTTTATTTTTTTATTTTTGGGAGTCAGGGTCTCACTATGTCATTCAGACTGGTTTTGAACTCCCAGTGATCCTCTTTTGTGTGTCGGCTTCCTGAGTGCCAGGATTACATTGTATGCCACCAAGGTCAGCAGGAAAAATAGCTTCTAATGTTAAACTATGGTTGACATGGATTAATTGCAAATTTCAAAATAGCATGTAGGGAGGATTTGAATGCTCCTACCACAAAGAAATAAATATTTGAAGTACTGGAAATTCCAGTTACCCTAACCTGAGCGTTATACATTATAAAACACACTGCACC
>RJWT010011510.1:11549-23322 GCA_004365215.1 Cuniculus paca
CAGCTCTTTTGAAAAATGAGACACTATAGTAGCCATTGCTCATTTCCTGTTATCCAACTTGAAGACCTGTAATGCTATTCTCTTTTATCTGGTTTTATACTACTTTGTTTTGTTTGAGTTTATTGTCTGTAAATGTAAGAACAACCATTTTGAAGAAAGCAAGAGACACTAGGGTAACCATTGTTAATCTCCTATTGTTGTGTTTTGAAAACCTGTATAGCTTGCAGTGTTCTCCTTTGAAATGCTATATTATGTTTGACTCTATACTGTTTTCTTTTGCTTTTTTCATTCTGTTCTGTTTTGTTTTGTCCTATTTTCTTTAAAATAAAAAAAAACACTGCAGTTGTGCATTTAAATATCACACTAAATGCCATAAACATGTACAATTATTATGTGTTGATTAGAAGTTTTAAAAATTCAGAGTTTTCTATTATGATGTAAATTGATACTTAGGTATAATATTCATGACTATTCTTAATTCTAGGATTGTTAACTATTGTTGAAACAGAAAAGTAAAGAATGAAACAAAAGAAAAAGTCATTTTTATGTAGGATAATTTAGAATTGAGTATTATTATATCAGTGATGTTATCCAGATCAACCCTAGGAAATCTCATTATATTTGTGATTTGTTTTTTTAATATAGAGCATTATCTATTGTACCAACTTGAAAAAAATAACAAAGTGTGTTCACTACGTTATTCCATATAGATCTGTGCTTGAGTAAATCTATAACCTTGCTTATTGATACTGAAAACTCTCTTCTAAGACTGAACTTTTGTAATACTGGTGTAGCATAAAAAACACATGACCATCTGAGTTGTAGTGTCTTTAGATATTTTTATTGATATCTTGCATGAACTCATGAAGGATTTAGAAAAAGAAAAAATTCATGAGTCTGAAACTGTTTATCAGTAGTACTGCTTTGCTGTATGCGCCCATCATTTCTTTTGTTCTGTAATCACAAAATTCACCTTGTATACCATAGAATGGAGACTTTTTAAACAAAGATGGAAAGTATGTGTCTGCCAATGAGATTTTGTTCCCAACACTGCATACAGAGTATTATTTTGGTGTTGGATTTTTGTGAGTTCTTAAAATCTACTATCCTTATTTTAATCTTAAAAGTTCGACATCACTTACGATGAGCAGTCATGAGATTCATGCTCTCGGTGATGCCGTAATTCACACTACTCAAGTGTTAGCTAAAGTTACCACACTGCCCAGTGAATCTCTGCCTTTGTCACATAAGATTCACTGATGCATTATAGATGTATTTTCTTCATCTTTAATCAGTTTACCTGGGTCTTTCCAAAAACATTGCCAAAAGGTTATCAGAAAAATATATCTATGTCTATCCTCCTCATGCCTTAGATAAGAAATATAAAAATTAAAATTAAACCAAATAAACTGGAAATGGTAGCTCTTGCTTGTAATCTCAGTATTCAGTAGGCCGAGGCAGGAAAATTACCACCAGTTCAAGGTCACCCTTGGCTACATAGTGAATTTAAGGCTAGCCTGGACTACAGAGGAAGACCCTGTCTCAAAAAAAACCAAACAAAAATAAATAAATAAAATTAAACCAAATAGTAATGTAATTCAAAATCCAGAAGACAATTCCCAAGGCAAAAATGAAGAATGGAGGTCCTCCAGAAACAATAACCAAAGATTCTCTGAGGAAAATCAGCAGCAACAAAGCTCATTCCAGGAAGATCAGCAGTAACAAAGCTCTTCCAAAGATTACAATGAAATTCTCCACTTTCCTGCTCCTTTTGTATCATCCTGACAATGTGCTTCCTGAAGTGGTTCTTCCGTGCCCAGAACCATGCTGACTCAATTCAGGTGGGCACTCCCACTCAAGCTGACAATCAATTGACCATCATAATTATGAGTTATGTTATAAATCAATGAAGTTGTTAAGGACACCTATTGGAATAAATTTCACTTACATCTGTAGGAAACTCATCACCAATCTTGTAGTTGAGATTACATAAAGAATAGAATGTAAAATAAAAGTAAAGTCATATTTATACTCTACAATTTAAAGTTTAATTATTTGAGTGCAATTCCATTTTCCACTCGGTTTATATAGTAGGATTTTAATTTATCCTTTCTAAGTATCTTAGTGGCAGGGAAAATAAAGATATCAGATAACTAGTTACACTATCTCTGAATTTTTATCCCAAGTAGCAAAAAGTTACAAAAATAAGACACAACTTAAACACATTAAAAAGCCATTTCTGATTCACTAATTGTATTCATCTATGAAGTGACAGTTTTCTTTTGATAGTAATATGTTTGGAGGAGTGAGTAGGGGTTAAAACATTCTCTTCTCTTAGAAACAACTCTCAAACTTGAATGACATAAGAAACCCTGAAATATCATATTTATACAAATTTTACAGTGAATATTGCTATATACCCAGTATTTTGGAAACTTTCTTTAGGGGAAGATCTCTACAAAACCCCTCTGGGTCACAAAGCCAGGGTCTCTTGCTTTCAGAAAACAAGTTCTCTTCATACCTCCCTCCCCATTCTTGGTCTCCAGGATACCTTCCCATTTGCAAAAGTGTGATCCCCTTGTGTCCTTCTATCCATACTTTATTTGATTTCTTTATACTTTGGCTTACTGAAATGAGAGGTACAGTATTATTTTAAAGCTTGTGTGATTGGTTATTTCACTGAATGTTATATTTTTCAGATGCATCCTTCCCTTTGTCCTCTCTCTCCCTTGTTCCCCTTAACAATTTGAACATTTTCTTTCTATTTCTCAGTGGTCATCTGCAATTTTTTAATTCTATTGTTTTTTTACTTTAGGTATTTCTGTATGATATCTTTTAGTAAATTTTATATCTTTAGTGAATTTGTCATTTATGTTTTGAGATAGTTTGTTCAGCTCTTTTAATATTTTTACTTTTTTTTTGTACTTATTCCCCCTGAATCCACATTGGCTATTTTGAGTGATAATTCCACACAATTTTGGGTTATTTCCTTTTTGAACTAGCCAAATTTCTGCATCTCTTTTTTAATTTTTTCATAGAGTTCTGCTAACTGGTATTTGTTTTCCTCTCCAATTGTGCTCTCTTAATCTACCTTAGGGGATTTGAGAGGCCTTGGGGGTCTTCCATTGCCTTTGCTTTCTCATGATCCTGTGAGTATGTGTGTATATATATATATATATATATATATATATATATATATATTCCTCTCCCCTTTTCTCCCTTTTCCTGGTACTAAGAGTTGAGGTCTAGATTTTTAGTAAAATATTGCCTCCCTGTGAAATAATCTCAGCTTCACATGTCCAGAGATAGTATTTACCTCTGTTATTTAATGAAAATGATTAGTACTCTGTCCCTGTGTTTTTCAGTAAGAATTCTGGTTATAACATCAACAGAGCTGTTCATATATCACTTATATAATATACTTTCACCCTTTATCAAATTTCTACACTGACAATGATCATTTATTGTTAGCAGTTCTCCAGTTAAGCAGAAGTGAAGGGAAAAGATTGATGAATGGGCAAAAGAGGGATGAAAGCCAGTAATAGGGAAGTTGGTAAGGATGACATTAATAGGTGAAAGGGAAAAATAAAAAAATCTGTTACGGGGTGAAATTCTTTTGGAGTACTTTTAATATTGAAGGTTTTAAGAAGACATTTCTGGAGGCAATGGTGAGATATAGAAGGAGGAATGTGTACTTTGTGATTGAGGAAAGACATGTAGCTGTCAGGACCCCTTGATAGATGTATGTACCTGTAATGTGGAAAAGAAGTGTGGCAGGACAGGGTCTAGATAAGATATGTAAAAGGCAAAGAATAAGAAAGAGGGTTAATGCTGGAGAAGATCAGAGTGACTGTTAAAGAGCAAAATATGTTAAATTAAAACCTTTAGAGGAGTTTATATATTGAGAAAAACAATTAAGAAATAAGGTAATAGTATTGTTGCAGGGGCTTGAGGTGAAGAAAATAAATATGGCAATGAGAACAGAGAGAAAAGCTAGACACTAAATCAAAGCAAATAGAATAAAAAAATAAAAGTTGCATGAACAAACAAACTAAACCATAAAAAATAATCACACAATAAAAAATAAACAACCCCTCCCCCCAAAAAAACAAAGAAAAACCTAGATGATATTTGTCAACTCAGTTTAAATACTCAAACAGGGCACTGTACATGTCATTTACATGTAGCCTTTTTGTCAGAAAGCATAGGTATTCACATCCCAATACATCCTTGACTTTGCACTTCAGAACTAAAGCTAAACCTGTGTCATGATTTCATTTGGCCAGCTTGCAGGTAGAACCTGATGCTGGCCTAGTTCTTGGGTTAGAAACTCCTTCATTTCCTCTCCGTGGGCATGATGGTGGAATCAGCAGGTGGATTCACTGGTAAGTTAAGGTCCACAGAGCTGGGTGTGTGCCTAAACACCCTCACCAATCAGTTTCCTCAGGATATTCCAATTGCTTTCATGCACTGGCTGGGGGTTTTCTTTTGAATCTGCATTAGAAAGTCTGAGCCTAATTGGTTATGTTTTTATTAGTCATTTTGTAGTACATAATGTTTATATTCCTTGTATGGAGTTACTACATATACATAAAACATCTTAATTCTTTTTTTCATTCCTTTTCCCTTCTTTCTCTCCCACAGAGCCACCTGTGATAGGTGAGCACTGGGTAACTTGTCAAATTTTCATGCTCTATTTATCCATAAAAGACCTAGACATGGAGCCTACCCTGGCACCATTTTGGTAATCCTCCCAGATAGCAACCAGGAGCTTTTATTCTTCTTACACTTCCATCACATATTCTTTCCTTCCTTTTGGCCGTTGATTTCATTCTTTGATTTTATGAGACTACAATCCTGGTTTTACATGCTTTGTTTCCACTAGCAGTTCCAATGTAAGTTATTCCTTCTGGTTTGCAGACGGCCATTTTCTTGCTTTATCTTCACTTGGTAGAGAGCTAAGAGGAAACAAGGTATCATGTTTCTCATAACTTTATGGAGAAGTAACTCACAAGCTCTTAGATGCGCCAAGTTTGTGTCTCATGACTCTGAAGAATGGACTTGAAGCCAAAGGAGAAGAACAGAAAGTTTATTGAGTGAAAGCTCCTAAGTGACAGGAGGCATCCCCAAATTGCTTGCTGCTGGGGTTCTTCCTCAAGGTGGTTTTTATACAGTAAGATCACATCCCTGGTTACTTTGGGTCAAACTGTAATCAACCTGTAGGATTACAAGTACAGTCACTTAGCTCAAATTGATCTACTAGAAAAATAAAGTATGTAGCAAGGGTATATAGCATAGAGAAAAACAAAAGCATTTCCAGAAAGGGTAATAATATGGGTGGAACAATGCGAGCTGAGAAAATCACTCCCCTCTTTATCCACTTGAGCTCAGCTAGCACCCTAGGATCACTCTTTATAATCCCAGAACAATGAACACATCTCGCTTTATTTTCTTCTCTCTTACTTTTAAACCTCAATGCCTGATTTGTCTATAGTGTGCTTTTCTGTTGTCCTGTTGGGGCACAATTATAATGTAAGAACACATTTATAAACTACGAGACGTATAGGTATTTCATGTTCAATTAGTGGTCTCTGACAAAGTTTCTGTTCTGCTGCTTCTGCTGAATTTTTTAGACCCTTGACAGAGTCTAACGTCCAGCTGCATACATCTGACAAGAACTGATTCGGAGTAATTGTCCATACCTTAAGCCATCCTGATCTAGCCAAGGATACCATTAACTATGCTCACCCTGTAAGGGCCCACTCTCCTTGTTCCCAGAATATTTCTATATTATGAGAAAGAACTTCTTTGTTTCAACAAATCTGTTGAAGACTAGCCTGCCTGTCAATATTTGACTCAATGCATCTAGCCAATTATGTAAAGGTTTGTCATTTGCTTTGTGCCTCCTACTTCTAAATTCTATATAAACTAAGCTCTCTGTAAACTCAGGGCTATTGCCTTTGGGAACAATTCCTGCAATAGTTTATTGGCATGAAGATTCTACAGTCCACTGGCATAAAGATTAAATATTGACTTCTTATCTCCTCAGTGAAAGTATTCCTTTTGGTTTAGCTTGGCCTGGGAATTTTCCCACAACTGTCCCATCATCATTTCTCTGTTCATGACCTTCCATGAACATAGCCTCTTCTCTCTTACCATTAGTGTCCACTCTGAAATTCTCTGCTTGTTGTACATAAGATCTAAAATCTATGTCCACTCTGAAATTCTCTGCTTGTTGTACACAAGATCTAAAATCTGTCTCTCGGATCTACTGTGTGGTAATAGTAGGAATGAAGGTCATCTATCAACACATTCGCTAAGCTATTTTTATGTGTTTGTTACACTGTTTGGGCCTATTGGGCCAAAGGGTGCTAGTTACAGTTCAACTGTGAGCAGTCATGATGTCTCCATCTAGGAGCCTAGTTTCTATCAATCCAAACCTGGACCACAGGCCTCCTTTGCCTGTGTCTCTCTTCAACTCTATTTTGGGTGCAGTCCCTTTGTAGCTGGCTATCAATCTACTTAACTTATTTATCTGCAATAAAAAGGACACTAATTCTATTCAGAAAGTCTCTAAACTCATGATGTAATTACCTCTCGCAGGTCCCAGTGCCTAATGTGATCACATTAGGGATTGGAACTGTATATGTGAGTTTTGGGAGGAGACAAACATTAAGTCCACATGTGTTTTAATCATGAAAATATGGCTTAATTTACATTTCTATAAAATGTAAAAGACAGCAAATATTCAATAATTCTTGAAAAGATGGATTCTCTCTTCAAAGGTACTTATAAAGACTGCCTGGTTTCCTGAAAATTTAAATAAAATCTGACTTAAAAATGCATTAGTATGGAAATAGATAAATTCATTATAAGAATATTTGATAATGAGGAATTTGAGAATTTTTGTCTCTTATTGGCCAGGTCATAAACCTCATTTTATCTGAATGAGAAAGAAATCATCTAGGGATTCCATTCTTTTCATATTATATAAGCCCTAGTAACCAAAGAATAATTTAAAATATTTAATTAACTTTTACTTAACAGAATGTAGAAAACATTTTCATTAAGCATTTATTCTAATTTCTGCCCCATGCAAAATACAGTGTAACAATTTTAAGTAGCATGCAATCATAAATTATAAAATGATATCATGTAAACTGATCTTGATTCTTTATAGCACTGTAAAAAAATTTAGTTATGAAAAATTAAAAATGAAATAGCTAGTGTTATGGTGTGATTTTGCACATAGGACTTATGGAATGAGCAGCTACCTCAGCTACTTTATTTGTAAAGTTAACTAGTTGGACCCAAACCTTTTTGAGTTATAAACCTGGGAGACTGTGCTGCTCTTGTGATACCTCAGTAAATATCACTAAGTGAACATTGAAAGGCTCTAATTAAAAGACATAATTAAGATCTAATTAGGCATTTTTCCTCTAAATTCTCCCAATGGCTTATTCCACATTGCAACAGTAAAACTGTTTTAAGGATATTGACTTCTTTACTAGCAACATTATCTTAATAGGATTCTTTTTATATGTAAAAACAGGTTAGCTTCCCCTTTATTGTTCTAAAATTTGGGTAGGTTTTAATGGTACTTTTGAGCCAAAAGGAGCCACATAAATACTCTGGTTCTGAGGTGGCAGGGAGAAAGATCAAAGAACAGGATTTCTTCATGGAAGGGGTATATCTACATATGAACTCTCACATTGACTGATATTTTGGTAATCCTGATTTAGGTTAAAAGGGAAAAAAGATAGGTAGAAAAGAGACAAGGAAAATCACAATTTTAGAAATGAAAACTGCATCTTCAGGACACAGATCCAGTTTGTTTATTTTTTTTCTTTTTTTCTCTGAGAACACAATCAGCCTGGGCAATACCGTTTCACCTGCATTTGGTTCAGTCAATCTTCTCTCACTTGTAAATGAGCTTCTTTCACCCGTGAATAGAGTACTTCTTTCCATCTCTGAAATAGACTTTTTCCTATGAATGGACCATTATCTTTCCAAAGAGGCCAGCAAAATGATTTAAAACATGAGTTTGACCAGAAAGGAAGTTCCAGTAAAACTGTGGACTGCAAAGATAATGCAGAGGATATCTTGACTGCTTAGAAAGAAAAAGAGAATAGAAAAGATGGTCTGAGGGCATCATGAGAAGCAGCAGGGCTCCAATCTTAATGTCCTCGAAATTGCAAAAGTGAAGGACTTTGCTTTGAGAAGAGAGGCCCAGAGCACCATGTTCTAGAATGATGGCAGCATAGAGAATTTGTTCATCAGAATTGCACCCAAAGTGCTTGGAAATCCAGGTACTTGACCCCTGTAGTCAATAGAGCAGGAAACCTGTCTACTCCTTCAATTGGCAGCAGACTTCAGAATCATCTACATGGCACTGGTATTAGATCCATGCAAAATGGAATAGTTCTGGGGTCAGGAAGCCTTCCACCCAGATTTTAGAAGAAGGCCTGGGAAACCAGACAGTGAGACCCTAACAAGACATGTGTGAAACTGTGAGTGCAAAAACAAAAGTTCAGCCTGGAATTTAGCTCAGTGACATAAGTGCCTTCCTGGCAAGTGTGAGGTTGTGAATTCAATCCCCAGTGCCACCAAAAAAAAAAAAATTCAGTGGAAATCCCAGAAGTTTGGAAAACCCAGAAATGTGGATGCTGTCAGCCTAACTCTAAGGAGGGAACTGAGTGAGTCCAAAAGAGAAGCCATGAATTCTACAACAGTGCTATGGTGGTGAAGCCACCCAAACCCTTTGGAATTTGTATCTTGCCACAGGTTGCCTTTGATGTTGCACATGGAAATACAGGACCTAATATTATCTCTGCTAGATTTTGGACTTTTCTGGTCCCATTACTTTGTATCCCCCTGTTTGTAACTTTTGGAATAGAAATATCTATCTTGTGCCATGGGATGTTGGTAGAGTCTAACTTTCTTTTCATTTTTACAGGAGTCAACAGCTAAAAGTTTGCCTTAATTCTTTGAGACTTTGGACTTGGACTTTTCAGCAATGCTAACACTGTTGAGACTTTGACAACTCTTAGAGATAGACTAAATGCCTTTTGAATAAAGAAATCTGCATGAATCTTTTCTGGGTCAGGGGCAGAATATTATGGCTTGTGTCTAGATGTCCCTCTAAAGCCTCATGCAGTCATAGGGTATTGGATTTTCAGAGACTACCTGAATCTAGAATTTGTGATTGATTCATGGTCTAATGCTGGAATTCAACGTGTGAGCGCTACACCCATCCTTGGGCGGGTAATCTGATACAATATAGGAGATGGAAAGAAGTTTGTCCCACCCCTTTTTGCTCTTTTTGCTTTTGTTATCTTCTGCCACCATAAGTGGTTATCCCACTGCCATGTGCCACCCTGATTTGAAGCCAGCAGATTATAGACTGAAACTTTTGTAAACTTTGAGCTAAATAATCCTGTCTTCTTTTCGGTTTGGCTGTCATGTATTTTGTCTCTGTAACAGAAAAGTAACTAAGACAGATGCTTGCCCCAACACTCTTCTGAAGTTTATGCTTCTTTGGTTGCTGAATGTATACTGGGGATGGACATACTGTTTGGTGCTTTGCTTGATACCTTGCAGGGGAAATTCCTGCAAATTCTCATGGTAAGAACTATAGTCTGAGGACTTTCACACCACATACAGTTGATTCTCCTACAGGCCATATGGATTGTGCACTATAACAGTGCTGACTGCCTGGAGATAATGAGGAGATAGGACAGACTGTCTTGAAATTAAAGGAAGCAGTGTGATAGGCCTTGCACAGAGCCCTTCAGTATGGCCCATACAGGAGCCAGATGGGTCATGATGAATGACTAAAATATCACCCTGATATGGTCAGTCAGGTCCAATTTGCCCACTCCCTGGAGGGCAAGCAATGCACTTTCCAGTTGATGCCATAAGGCTATTTGCATAGCCCAACTTTTTGTGATGGCCTGGTGACCCATGAGTTGTCCACATGAATCAAGCTACATTCTGTGTCACTGTTTTACTGTATTTATGATATCATATTAACCTTTGACTGCCTTATAGATCTGAAAGCTGCTGTGTACAGTCTGAAGGAAGCTTTGCTGGCCTGGAGTAGGCTGTAAATGAAGAAACGTACAGGGAATTGATTTGTCTGTCCAATTCATCAATGTTATTTGTTTGGATAAGACAAAAACAATTCCCAATGCAATTATCAATGATCTGGAAGGGAATGATATGACTAACAGATACAGAAGTCACTTTCCAGGACTCAAAGAGGGTAGTTGCACAGGTGCCAACTTTACAAGTTGGTGACGCCACCGTGCCATTTATCCCAACAGTCAATATGAATGATGTTAGGTTTGGCTGGGGCCTACAACAAAATCAAGAGAAGTAGGAGCACTGTGTCAGGTTCGGTCACAGTTGTAGAAGGGAGCTGAGAGCCAGTATTCCTTGATTAAGAAGCAGTTAGTAGTGGTGTGCACTGCTCTGTGTACCTATAGAGGAATCATGGAGCAGTAGACAATGAAAGTACAGAATAGATACCTGATAGAGGGGTGAGTACAGATGTGGAGATTCCATACCAGGAGTGGGGTTGCAAAGTCTCCCACTCTCACACACTGGGAGACATACCTCCAACAGAAGGTCTCTTTTTCAGCTAGTCCTTCAAGAACCAAACTGGCAATGTTTTGGGGACCCGTGACATAAATATTCCAGGAAACTGTCTGAGAGAAAGATCTATATGACATGATCATTAATCCATATGCGGAAGGTAACAAGGAACTTGTGGCTGACACTGGATATACTGATGGGTTTAGCTGTGACTCAACCTCACACTGAATTGTAGTCTTTATCTAGCTGAGTACAGAAGTGCTGTGGTTTGAAACCAGAACAGGCAGGTGAAGCCAATGGGCAGAGTTGAGGGCAGTATGACTACTTGTGATGCATGAAAAAGGCTCCCTACATGTGTACATGGACAGTTAGGCCATTTTTAGGGCCTGATGCTGTGGCTGCCAGCTTGGGCAACTCGGAAGTGGCAAATAAGGTTTCTTCCTTCATGGACCACCAAACTATGATGAGACTTATAGGAATGTGTCCAACAAATTGACCATTCAATGTATCATTTCAAGACATAAGCCCCTCCTCTCACAGAAAATGACCTAACAGTTGACTTGAGCAGGCATGCAATGGTTGACTGCTAGAAACAGCATCTAACCAAGAAAATTGATTGTTAATGCCACTTGGAATAGTATCTTACCAGGAAAACCAGTTCACATGGGCCCAGGTACCAAGTGCTTCAATTGCTCAATAACCAGCCCTGATGTGTAGATGATGGCCCATTAGATTAGCTCTTGACAGTGAAGCCAGTTCATCTGCGTATCTGATCCACAAAACAGGGTCCTAATGTGATGAAAGGGGCTTTAATCCTTCCAGTGTTGGAAGCTATGTGGCTGTGAGTCCGCTATCAATAGGCTTAGAATTGAGCCACTGTCCCTTCGGTGGAAAATTGTGTATTCCTCATGGAGTCTTGCAGGGAAGGACTAAGACATGCTCATAAAATGACATACCCCTAACTTTTTAGGGAGTGGGATGTGAGAAGCCACATCAGGCTGTTTCAAAGCTCAGTGGCATCTGAGGACACCTGAGGATCTGAGCCCACTCTCTAGTGGAGATGCAGTGTGAGATACAGTTATATAGCCATGACTCAGCATTGGACAACCATCCATGTGACAGTGACATTAGCATGTAAAAATGTAAATATGGTCAGGCGTGGTGGCTCATGCCTGTA
>RJWT010011511.1:0-23235 GCA_004365215.1 Cuniculus paca
CACATGCATTTTATGCTACTTTGAGTTCAAATCTAATTCATTTACCCAACATATGTGCTCCAGAGAGGTTCCCTGCAAATCAAACTTGTGTAAATCTCATCTTAAAAGCACTAAGGGGAAATTTCTATTTGAATGAATCTTAAAGCATGTGCTTTTGTCATATTTTGGTCTTACACTGTACATATTCAGCTAAAACTATATATTCAACTGTTATTTAGTGGTATTTCCTTAAAAATACCATCCCAGTAACCTTATCCCATGATTTCATTTAACATTATTCCTTTAAAAACATTATCCCAAGGGCCAGGATCTAGCTCAGTGGCCTAAGCGTCTGCCCATGCCACAAAAAAAAAAAAAAAAAAAAAAAAAAGAAAAGAAAATTATCCAATACTCATTAATTGCCATTGAGACAACTTTAACCAAGAGATACTGGCTTTTCTTTTATTCCTGCTTCCCTAGGGTGAAATATGTCCAAGGAAAAATATATTTCAAAGCACATAATAGAAATTAGTTTTAAATTTCTTATAATTTCTAATTTTAAAAAGGTATAAACTTTTTAAAACATGCTTTAAGTCTACTAAGCACTTTTCCATTTTTAAACTGCTAAAATATAACCAATTAAAATCTCTCGAATCTGTAACAATAAAGGTACAGTGGTTCCATGGCCAATTTGGAATAAGCAGAGGCAGAGTGATAATGTGTCTATCCCATGTTACATAGTAACTCAATGGTATAGACAAGACTGGGATTGCAAGTCTTACTTTTCTAGCCATTGCTCTTTTTTTATACAATAAAGATGAGAACAAAACATTAAGTCTTACTGTAAAATCCCCTCTCCACCAGTAATTATTAAAAATAGTTTTGAGGAGACTTAAAAAGTTAGGAACTTGCCAAAACCATCCAATGAGAAAAATGGTACTCATTTTAATAAATGCTGCTGGAGAAACTGGATATTCACGTACTAAAGAAAAACTGAATCCTTACATCATATTCAAAAATAAGCTCTAAATAAGGCCTAAACATAAAATCTAGAATTGTATAACTCTCAAAAACTTTCCATGAATAATACTGACTTGAGCAATGATTTTTGCGTATTTAACATCAAATTACAACAAAAAAGATAAACTAGACTACATAAAAACTTAAAATTTCTTTGCGCCCAGACACAATCAAGAGTGAAAAAGAAACTCACAGAATGGAAGAAAATGTGCAAATTATTAAAGAGGTTAATGTAGAAACCCCAAAACATAATAAAATTCCTATAGTTCAACAGCAAAAAGTGAAAAAACCTAAAAAAGTGCAAAAGACTCTCCAGCATACAAATGGCCAAAAAACATGAAAAGATGCTCAACACAATTTCAAGGAATAAAAATAAAAAACATAGTGAAATATCATCATACCCATTAGGATTTATTTTTCAAAAAATAAAAATTTTGGCACAATTTAACCCTTATCACTGTTGGAAATGTAAAATGGTGCAACAGTATGGTATTTTCTCAAAAAATGAAAAACGAAATTACTATGTAAGCCACTAATTTCATTTCAGGGCAGACATCCCAAAGTGAAAACAGGATACAGAAGAAATACTATAGTTGCACAACCATGTTCTCTGTAGCACTATCCAGAATGGCTAAAAGGTAAAAGAACCTAAGTGACCATCAATAGATGAGTATATAAGCAAAATGTGGCACATAAAATGGAATACAATTTAGCATTTAAAAAAATCCTAACACGCCATAAAATGCAAGGTTCATGTGAACCTTAAGAATGCTGTGCTAATAACACAGTCACAAAAAGACAAATACTGTCTTTCTCTCAATAGCCATGAATGAACAATTGGTTCCAGGTCCTTTCTCCTCAGTCCAACAGTTAAATCCACAGATGTACATGTACCCTATATAAAATGATGTATTTGTGTACAACCTCCATATATCCTCCTGTATACTTAAATCATCCCTGTATTATTTAAAATATCTTAAACAATGTTATGTCTGGGGAACAGTGACACCAGAAAATCTGTACATGTTCAATAAAGAATTTTTTTCAAAAATTTTTGATACATGTTTAGTTGAATCAACAGTTGTGGAACCTGCAGATGGGGGAGGGCCAACTGTACCATACAATTTTACTGATAATAGGTATGAGTAGTAGTCACACTCACAAAAACACAAAAACACTCACTGGTTGGGGAAGGGAGGGAAAACAGAGTTGCTGTTTAATGAATAGTTTCAATTTTATAGGATAATAAAGTTCTGGATATTGACTATACAACGGTGTGAATACATCTAATATTACTGAAATACACACTTTAAAATGGTTAAGACAGTATTTCATCTTGTTTTCCACCAAAATAAAAATCTGAAAGTCAAAGTGTCAGAGTGTTTGCCTAGCATGTGGGAAGCCATCAGTTGATCCCCAGCATCTCAGAAAAAAATAAATAATTTCACTGAGCATGGTGTTGCACATCAGTAATCCCAGGACCTGGGAGGCTGAGACAGGAAGGCTAACTTGAACTACATAGTGAGACCTTGTTTCAAAAAAAAAAAAAAAAACTCAAAATTAAAACTAAATTCATAAAATATTCACTACTGTATTTCCAATGGGCATTCATCAGCACGATAGTATATTCAAGTACCTTTGTTTAAAAAAAATCTATAGCATTATGCCAATGGCAATCCTTCTTTTACCCACTAATGTTAAGAGCAAAGTCTGTACAGTTATACCTCAGGTCACAAATGCTTCTGTTCACAAACAATTCAGTTTGCAAACAGAAGCATTTGGTAAAATTTCACTTCCATTAGCAAACTCCACATTGGGTGACAAACATGTGTACTACTTGAGTACAGAGAAAAAAGCAGTACATTAGCATGCTACCTGGATAATCTGCAAAATTCACAAATAGATCTTTTAGCTCAAGGATAAAAGAAGGTAGAATTGTGCCTTTTGGTAACACATATACTAAACTGAGTTATTCTCCCTAAGAACCATTCAATTTGACCCTATCTAAAACATACTATTTTTCAAGGAAGTAAACAGTGCTTAAAATGTTCAGAAAAATTAAATATATTTTATCTTCTTTTAAGATACTGGTCAATGATTGCCTTCATCCAGGGCACAGAAAAGATCAGGTATTAATCTTAATGATCTCACGTAGCACTCTAATCAGTATTAGTATACTGATTAGGGCATGGAAATGTGGAGTCAGGCCAATGGTAAAAATGATGACTTGCCTTGGATCTAGCTCAGTGGCCTAAGCACCTGCCTGGCAAGCGTGAGGTCATGAGTTCAATCCCCAGTGACGCAAAAAAAAAAGAATGACTTGAAGGCCAGAGTAAGATTAAAATTAGCAGATAATACAAGCTGGAACCTAATTAAAACAAATAAAAAGTTGAACACACTGACAGAAAAACAGAAATTACAACAGCATGAAAATTAACATTAGAAATATAAAATTTTAATAATTATCTAAAACTTTATATATTTCCTAATTTTAAATATTTGGGTTGGTTCAAATTTTCAGTGGCTCTCGAAGTATCAGTATACCTGAAACTGTTAAACATATATAGAAAAAAAAAAATCAAACTGACCTGCAATGATAAGCAATTTAATATGGTGATACTATAGACACTAGAGGTTATACATTGTGCCATGACTCTAAAAATATCAGCAAATGTTACTAATTATCAAAATTAAGTACTTATAAAAACTTCTACAGTTATAGGCAGAGAAATCTTCAGTGAGATATCCAAAGTGCTTGAGGAAAACATTCACCAAGAATAATTTTTTTCTCAGTTACATTAACTTTACTAATGTCCTGCAAATCTTAAGTATTCTAGCAAGTTCTCAAAGAATTAAGAACGCTAAGGGCAACATGAATATTAATACTCATACAATTAGTTATGAAAAAATCACATATGCCTGTGAATGAAAGGATTATCTATGCAAATAATTACAAACGCACAACTTATATTTAGATAATGTACTTAAGAAAATAATTCAGAAATTTGTGGTTTTAGATATTCTATAAAATAAACATGCTGTGTCTTCCATCTAAGTTACCTTTTCTCATTTCCTCCAACTACTGAGAGTATTACTTAGTACTGTGTTTCACAGATCTTAGTATAGAGCATAAAGGTCTTACATAAAAACATCAAAATTACAGAATAAAAATATTCCACAGAAAACAGGCAGACTTAGAAGTACTATTACAAAGAAAAAACACAAGAACGACAGTGTATTAAAATATTTGAGACAAATTCCTGATAGTTTATCACATTTATACGACTAAAAAACATGAAATACGTAAATCAACATGAAAAAGGTTTGTGTTGAAAAAAATCTTTCAGAATTTTTTTTATTAAACAATTTACTCAATCACTTTCATTCGTAAACCATAGCTTCTTAAATCATTTTAGTATTAGTTTCATTTTTAGGTACCCATCCAGGACATACTGCTACCTACATTCTTGCTTATTTATCAAAACAAAATCTCTGCCTGTAATTGAATAAATCCTAATATGCAAAAATCTCCAGGCTCTTTTTTTTTGGTCAAAGTGATCAACAAAGCAGGACCACCTTCAATCTCAAATTCTTCATAAGATTTATAAACAAGAACTAAAGTTTTCTCTGGTTGAAGATGACAACTGGGAAAAGGAAAATGTAGGTTTTTCAGCCTTTCCATGACAAGCAGTTTTTCCAAGGAAGCATGCTAAGAAATATTTAAATATGTAGTAGGTAAACGTATGTGTTCTAATGCTGTTTCCATTTATGAAATGTGACGCAGAAAAAAAAAAATTATTACTATTGCCATATATTGACAATCTAATGATCAAATAAATAATGGCAAGCTTCAAATGTGTCATTGAAGTGAAGAGTGTGAATTAAAACCTCAAGCAGTAAGACTATACAGTACTACATATAACAATGGAATATGAAACAGATTATCTTACAGAACAAGTTACAAAGAGTTAAAAAATAAAACACAGGGGAAAAAAGATAATGTGGGAAGAAAATGCAAATTTACCTAACTAAATGATGGAAATGAAACTCAAAGAAGTCACTCTTAGACTGCAATGTGATTTTAAATACTACAGAACTAAATTCAACCATTTCTAAAGATGTTTAGGTTCCAAAAAGTTATCCTGAAGTAAAACATAAAACCTCTAAAACCAAGGGAACACTTTCATTTCCCTCTATAAAGTGCAAATAAAGTTGCACGCACAGCAGTATTTTCCTGAAATGTATGAAACTGTGGATTATGGAACTTGGGAAAAGAACACACTATAGCTAAATATATTATAGTAATAGTGCCTGTGCTGCAACTTTGAATTGAATTCCTAAACCAGGAATTGTGGAACATGCCTATAATCCCAGCACTCTGGGAGACTGAGGCAGGAAGATCAAATGAAACCTGAGGTCAGCTTGGGTAATTCATTGAGAGACTATCTTCGAGAAAAAAAAAAAAAGTATCTAGGTCAGTGCAAAGGCCCTGGATTCAATTCCCAGTACTACATAGAAAAAAGAAAAAAAATATTCTTTGGGTTTAATATTCCTTTGTAGGGTGCAGCATTACACTCTCTTCAGTATTTTGTTTTCCAGGGTAGGAACACCATAAAAAATTAGAACGGACCACCTCATACTACTGCTTAGAAAGTATCATTCAAAGCTCTCACCTCTTCCTCAAATGTACGAAAGTAAGGGAGGGGTTTGATGGCTTTACGGGCACAAGGAAAAGTTCTTTTACATATTCTAGACTTTTGTTCCAAGGGTATGAAGTTTTAAAAAAAAACTCTGGACCTGCCAATTAATTCTTAATTCCTCCTACAATAGTTGCAAAATTGTGTACACATCAAAAGTGGAGAAATCTTAATGTACTACTCAATTACTATACTCCAGTGAAAATCTTACCTTTCAGAATAGTTATGCAGTAAAGTCCTAAACGGACAAAATAAATTTCTTCTAACATTTCCTACTAATATAGAAATGAAGACCACTAATCAACTAGTGTAACCACAGGTGTCCAACAGGTAGAGGATCAGGGTATTTTTCCTTTTATGTCTTCAGTGAACGTTCAGGGACTCAAAACCAAATTCGTACTAACTTTGTAATGGAGAATTTAAGAGTCTGATTACAGAATCGTTTTAAGGGGGAAAAATGAGTGAATATAAAACTGTATAGAGTTTCACCTTTGAACTATGTGTAAACTGATTTCAATCTGAAATGTTTTTCACTGCATTTCACGTCATTTAATTTTGGACTTAAGTGTTTTCCATCAAAAACAAAAAAACAACTATTTTTCCACCTTAATATTCAACCTACCTGCCCATAGTTGTCTATGCCAGTTACTAATCTATTTAAATTTAATAAATCAAAAGCTGTCCTTAGAGATTGGCCAAGAGTCGTAAGTCCTTCGGCCTGAAGGTTTTTCAGTTCATTCATAAACGTTGCATGGTTTTCCTTCCATCCAGCCTGAAAAGAAAAATTTAAAAAAAAATTTTTCCCCATCTTTCAAAGCCATACACATGGACAGCCTTTATCACCTGTTCACCAATTAAGTGTTTCACTTTGGGTTGGCAGGTTAACTTCACTTTTGATTGGAGTGGTTTGTTTATCATGTTAATACTGTGTCTGCTAATAAAATTTAAAATTCTCTTGCAAGGGTGGCCAGAAATAAACCTGCTGGCTCTGTACCTTCTGGTAGCTAATGGGCTTAACATTTTGTAACTTCGCTGGGAAATGTACTACTTAATACCCAAAAACTAGGGGTGGGAAGGCACTAGTGGAAAGCAGATGGGAGCAGGACTTCTAAAGTTGACCCATAGCTGTCCCACCGCTGGTGGCCTTCTTAGGTCTGACGACAGAGACGATGAAGCCTTGCAGCCCCCCGCCGGGCCCCCTCGCCAGCCGGGATGATTCCCCTTTAATGCAAACCGGGGCTCGGCACGGCCGGGCCCGGCTGTCACTCGGGCTAACTTGAATAAATATCCCCCACAGTTCATTGCTGCCGCTCACGCCGCGGAGGGGAAATGTCGGCCATGTTGATCGCAGCGCCGCCGCCGCCGCCGCCGCCACCGCCACCACCACCGCCGCCGCGCCGCCAGGCCGAGCCGAGCCGGGCCAGGCCGGGCCGCGCTGGGCCGGGACGGCGGTGGCCAGGCGACTCCGCACAGCGCCAGGGCACTCCCGGGCTGGGAAGGGGGCGGGAGCCCGCAGGCGAAGAGCCCTGGGCTGCGGTGGGGGAGGGGAGCATAATGAAGGGTGGGGGGGTGAGGGCGGGCGACGAAGGAACAGGGAAGGAAGGAAGGGAGGGAAAGGGAGGGCGAGGGCTGTTACCTTGATGGCATAGGGCGGCTCTTCGAAAGTGACCAGCATATACCTGTCCCCTCTGCTGGCAGGGTCCCGGGCACGGAGCTGCGGGGCGGAAGAGGAACGGGGCGGGCGAGAGGGAAGCAGAGGCGAGGTTACCAGGCGGAGAAGGGGCGCCCTGCGGGCCCGCGCCCCCACAGTGCCGCACACGCCGCGGTCGCCCCTCCAAGCCGCCCCCCACACACAGATCGCTCCCCACACACCGCCCGGGGCCGAAGCCCCGGCCCCGCCGAGCCCCTCTCGCAGCGCCCGCCCGCCCGCCCGCGCGGTGGGGGAGGGGGTCCCCGCGCCCGGCAGCGCCCGCAGTCAGGTCCCCGACACCCCCGCCCCGCCGCCCCCGGCCGCCCGCCCTCCCCCCACCCTGCCTCCCGCAGGCCACCGGGCCGGGGTCGCCGCCCGGGCTCGGTCAGTCGGTACCTTCATGAAGGTCTCTACCGCGCCTTTGGCCGTGTCCAGGTAGGTGGTGCCCAGATGGCTGCGCTGGTTCATAGAGGCAGACGTGTCTATCAGGAACAGTAAGATGGGCATAGTGCTGGCCAGGGACACCGGGGCCCGAGGTGGTGGAGAAAAAGGAGATGGTAGAGGTGGAGGCACCGGTGGCGACGACCGCCGCTACGCGGGGCGGGGGAGCGTGGTCCCGGGGAGGAAAACACCGCCTGGGTCTTTCCTCCGGCTGCGGGGAGTTTCTCCCCCGATAGTTGAGAGGAAACTCCCCAGACCCAGTCCTCCCCGTCGTACCCCCGTCTCCGCCTCCTCCTGCCTGCCTGCCCGCTGGGGCGGGCGCCCGGCCGTCTGTCTGTCGGTCCGTCCCCCCTGCCTGGGGGTCCCGTCCCCGCTCCCGGCCCCTATGTGTGTCCCCGCGGGAGACGGGCCTGGCTCCCCACCCCACCCCCGATGCAGGGAGTGGGGACCAGGGAGCTGGCGAAAAGGGGAGTGGGCTGAGGGGAGATTGGCCCTGGGGCTGTTGGGAGAAGTTTCAGGGACTCCCTCCGCACCCCGGCGGTGTCACCACTTTCTCAGCCCCTCTCGCTACTGAAGCGCTTTTCTCCCTCACACTCCGGTTTTAACTCGGGCAGGGGCTGCAGGGGCTCCGCCCCCTGACACGTCCCCGCGCCACGTGACGCACCGCCCCGCTGTTCTATTGGGTACTCCCTACCCTCTACTTAGCATATTCAAACAGCTCAGGGGCGGGGGAAGCTTGTAGACCCGCTCCTTGGACAGTTATTGAGCACGCGCGGAGGCGGGGCGTCGGGTGCGCGCCACAGCGAGCGCGAGGGGCGGGCGGGCGGCAGCGCCGACTGACTAGGAGGCGGGCTCGGGGAAGGGGTGGGTACCGGGCGCGGAAGGACCGCGGGGTGGGGGTGGGGGTTGGGGCTGCGACGTCGCGCGCTGGGCGGCTGTGGCTGTGAGCCTGCGCGTCAGGGTTGCCGGCCTCTCCTTGGCTGTTGGAGGTGATAGGGGTCGGGGGAAGGGAAATGGAGCTTGGTCGCGGTTTCTGTCCGAGGTCGTTGTAGCACGGACGAGTGAGGAAGGCTGGGCAGAGTGAACAGATCCCCGACTCGGAGCGAGGACGGGCTAGCGGTCGACCTTCCGGGAAGGCTTGGTGCCCCGCGGTCGCCGGGGAGGTTCCTGGGCCTCGTGGGCCGGCGGCCGGGGGGAGGGGAAGTGAGAGGTTGTTTATGACCCGGACTAATCTCCGCCAGCCACGGCGCTCCCGCGGGGGAGCGGGCAGAGGGGCGCGCCGCTGCCGCCCGGGCGGACGCAGGCCGGGAGCCGTCTCGCCGCAGGACCCACCAAAGGGGAACAAACTGTCCAGAAAGACAGGGAGCAACTCGTGTGTGGCGTGGAAACGGAACTGTTAGCACCCAGAGAAATACCGCTCTCAAGCCGCGGAAGGGCCACAGAGTATCAGTTTTAAGAGAGAAAAGAAACTTTAGCAAATCATCATCCACTAACTTTAAAGTGAAAAACCTTAGCTGGCCCAGGTGACCCAGAGAGGTGGCTCCCCTGTAACCCTGCCTTTCATACATTCCAAATACTATACGAGGGGAAATATTCTGTTAAACTACTGTCGTTTTACTGAAGTCGTGAATCCATTCTTTCAGGTCGGAGAAATAGTTTCCTCGGGTAGATTTAGTTGGAAAACAGACACTGCCTTAAACACAAGTTGAATTAGGGTCATACAGCCCTTAAAAGACTAGCTATTTATGGCGATTCTACCACTAGTCTTGCATATCTGGATTTTATTTTTTACCCTGAAATTAATTAAATTTGCCTACTGATCATTTAAAGTGCTCCTATTAATAACATTAACACAGAAAGGTAATGTTTTGTGGCAGTCTTAAAAATCTGTGTTTTGTGACTTGGACTTTTCCCAATACTTAGGACAATGTCTAAAACTTTTTGTTAACTTATCTTAGGTCTGTTTCAGAAATACGTTCTATGGGTGCGTACCATCGATGGTATTTTTTGAGCGATATGGACTACAAAATTTTACAGATTTGGGCCACAAATCTAACCAGACAATATTTGCGGAGGACCTTCTATGTCTAGGTATAGTGATTTTAAAAAACAAATAAAATGTAGTCCTTGCCTTTAAAGAACTTTTGGTTTTCTAAAAAAAATTACATGTTCATTAATAGTCACTATAAAGCAGAGAGTGGTTAGATACTAAATCTGGAAAAAATTTTGTTACCTTGGGCTGATGAATAAAACGTTTTTAAGGTCAGTGTGTTCGGGCTTTACAGTAGTGTTTCTCCATATGGGATTGTAGATATGAGGAATCTGAGTTGTAGAGCAGTATACAAACCATTTTAACAGATACAGCATTTTCTTTCAAAGTGATCAGTTGGATAATTTTCATACAGTGCAACTTCCATTTATCAGTGCTTTCATCTGTAGTCTGTGGACACTTACCTGTCTGCAAACGTGTTCTCTAGGATCATAAGAATTTCTTTTTCCTGTACATTAGCCTAGGATTTGATTGGTAAAATTCAGATATGGTTAAAGGAAGAAGCTGCTGGTGGGGAAAAAATCCTGGGCGTTGAATATATGAAGAAAAGAAGTTCAGACAGCACTGCTGATGGCTTCCTGGGGAACAATGACGTTCAGCTAAGAATAAGCACCAGTTGCGTGAACAATAAGATCCAGAAGGGTAGATCGGGTCTCCCTTTACCTCTATGCCACACTAAGGAAAAAAAAAATGTTTCCCTATAAATTGAAGGGTTCCAGTTGGGGTACTACATAGAAAGCACAAAGCAATGTTTGAAGGGCATCAGACTAGCCTGTTGAAGTATATTAGCACACAATAATGAACTTACCTGCTAACTTGATACCATTTTCCAATAGAAAGTTAGCTCTTCTGATTCAGTGACACTGGCAAATTGTCACATTAAAGTTCATAAATGGAGGCGTAGAGTGAAAACATAATTAGATGAAAAGACACCAAGAGCCAAGTTTGG
This sequence comes from Cuniculus paca, assembly GCA_004365215.1. Classification (NCBI taxonomy): domain Eukaryota; kingdom Metazoa; phylum Chordata; class Mammalia; order Rodentia; family Cuniculidae; genus Cuniculus; species Cuniculus paca. The sequence continues at coordinate 10,827 of RJWT010011511.1, forward strand.
AGAACTAACCTAGACCATATAAGTAGAACCCATGGTTATGACACCTGAGATCAAAGATCAGATTTCTAGTCCAGAAGTGCCTAAAGGCAAGGCCCTGGGCACAACCAGAAAATCAAGATATATACAGGCAGTAAAATGAGAGACATTCAGAAACCAGGAAACACTGACAAGTGTACCTTGACAAAATTGTCAAATAGGTCGTTTATTAGTTTTTCTGGTTGACAATTTAGCTACTGGTTGATAATGACTTAAAACTGGTTCTTTGACTTAGGATGTAGCTCAGTGGTAAGAGCTCTTGCCTTACATGCACAAGGCCCTAGGTTCAATCCCTAGGACCACAAAAAACCAAAAAACTGGTTCTTCAGCACCACAGAGCTCTAAGGGGGAAAAAAAAAGTACCAAGTGTCCATACCCAGAGAAAAATGATTCAGTAGCATGGTCCTGGGCATCTCATTTTTAAAGGCTTTTTAGGTGAATCTTATAAATAAAACTGAATAAGAACTACAGGCTTAGTGTATAAGAATAGCATGCATGTCTGGCATCTAGTAGTACTGGTCACATACCCTTAGAGTTACTTCATTTCTTAAAAACTAAAATCTACAGTAAAGTGGAGAAAACTAAATGTGATCATCAATATAATATAAATTTGTAATGTGTTTGAATTACTTGAATTTAATTATGTTTGGCAAAAAATAAAAAGAATTAAATAATACTGGAGATTCCCACTGTTCCTTAGTGAAATTTGGCCCTGGAGTAAGCAAGAGATGGGAACAATTAATCCTTTCAGCCATTTTCTGTGATTCTAGAAAAACTTGTGGTTATATTCAGGCTTATTTTTTCTAAAACATGACCCTAAATGCAAGCCAACTATTTCATCAGACTCAACAGAAGAAACAGTGAACTCTTGCAATGCTGGAGGGAAAACTAGTAGGAGTAGTGTGTGCTAAATAAACCCTGTGCTATTGCAGTCCTAGGGTTTAGGGACAATTTCTTTGTGAAGGCATTAGTCAGAAGAGGGATATGCAGAAAACTTGTTTTTTGTTGCTAGTTTAATTGATTTTTGTTGTTATGGTTGTTCCTTGAGATAGGGTCTCACTATGTGTTCCAGGCTGGATTTGAACTCACTGTGTAGCCCAGGCTGGCTTCCATTGATAGCAGTCCTCCTGCTTCCGCCTCCTGAATACTGAATTACACATGTGTGCCACCACACCTGACTTTGCTGCTGTTTTTAAAGAAGTGGTGTTCAAATGCTCTTACGCCACTTTAAAAGGGAACAAATTAAAGTATATGGAAGACCAGGTTGTCTAGTGCATGCCTGTAATCCCAGCACTCGGGAGGCTGAGGCAGTAGGATCACTGTGAGTTCAAGGCCAGCCTGGACTACAGAGTAAAATTCAAGACCAGACTAAACTATATAGTAAGATCCTTATCTCAAAAATAAAGTATATGGAAACCACTGAAAGAATGATGGCTCTAGCATGAACAATTGCCAAATTTGTTGAAATGGAGCTACTCTAAAAGAATTAACAACTGGGAAATTACATTCATTTGTAGGCGCCAACCAGGTTCCTTTTAAATTATTTTAAACCAATTAAGCAGGGTAACACAGTTTAAAAATAATTATGTGGCAATCCCTTGGCTTATGGTATTTGGATATACCATCTGAACAGAAAAATCAGATAAACCTAGTGTTCCTCATATAACCTAACAGAATGTCTTTTGACAGTCTTAACCATTTCCTCAGCTCTCTGCTCAACTATTCTCTTTCAGATCAAAATAATCAGTGATATTGAGAGTTTCAAAATGTATAAAAGTCATAAGCATAAAAAAATCAGATACGAAATTATACAGACAATACAATCAGATCATGCATATAGAAGGGAATTTAATTTTGATGATACTAATATTAGAAAAAATGCTAGTGGAGACTACTCTTACGAACAAATTGGATCTTTCCAGTGAACAGTGTTTCACAGTATTAGTTGAAGTCTCAGGCAGTTCAACTAACCCTAACCCTAACCCTAACCCTAACCCTAACCCTAACCCTAACCCTGAAAATGGGCATACTCAAATTGAGAATTAAGATCAGAGTGGAATTGTTTTTCTTGTGAAAGAGCATGAACATTTCTGTCATTCTTTTAAATAATATTAATTGCACACCTAATGTGCAATAGACTATATGGTATGCCCTTGGAAAGACAGGAGACAGATAAACAGATAATGAGACTATGATACTATGTCAACATGATTTAATCATTTAATAAAGGGTTGCTTTGAAAATAATTGGTATATTTTGACAATTTTGGGATACTATGAATTATAAGAAACATTATTTTTTGACCAATTGGTGAGAGCAGGGGACACAATTGACTTTTTGTCACTTAGAATTGTTCCACACTGCACAGAATTCTGTCAACAGGAATGTTAGTGATACAACTTTTTTTTTTTTTTTGGTACCAGGGATCAAACTCACGACCTTGTGCTTGCCAGGCAGGCACTTATGCCACTGAGCTAAATACCCAGCGATACAATATTTGTTAAAAAGAATACTTCACCAATTGCTTGCAGTGTTCTGAAATGCTTTGTTGTGTTTAACTTGTTCTCTTTAAAAAAAAAAAAAAACTTCACCAAGCCAGGCATAGGTGACACATGGCTGTAATTCCAACAACTCAGGAAGTCAAGCCAGGGAGATTACAAGTTCAAGGTACTAGGCAAATTAGCAAGATCCTGCTTCATAATAACAACTGAAAAAGGGATAGAGATGTAGCTCAGTGCTCCCTGTGCTCAATCCCCAATAAGAAAAGAAAAACTTCTGTCTTTGGTATTTTCATATATTCCATCCATTTTTCCTTGCCATCCATTTTGTGAATTTTGTTGAGCCAACAGAAGATATCAATGAGTTTTCAGACCATGTTGAGGATTTCATATCCTTTCTTTAAATGTTTATTGGCTGAACAGTTAAGGGTTAGCAAATGTCTAGTCATGCCATTAGGCATAGTCATGAAGTTTGCACATGTGCAGTCTATGACAACTACATCACAACTGTCTGCTGTTGACAGCATTATAAGATGCCATTGTAAGTCACATTCCAGTTTTAGAAATGTTAAGATAGAAATGTACATGTTAGAGTTGGTAACATACCATTTAGTGCTGGTAACTATTAAAAAAGTGTTAGGAGAATAGATGAAAAGCTTTGTGAGCACTGAGAATAGAATAGCTAACTCTACAAAGTGATGCTTGAGCAGACGAACCATGAAGTTTTGTGAGCTTCCAAAAGAGCTGGAAACTATAGAAGAGTGTAGAAGAGTGGTGGGAGTGGAGGCTACCCACAGCATTGGAAGTTTCATGTGTTCAAGTAGGATGTTTTGAAATCCTTTAGATGATAGGTAGACAGTAATCCAATTTTTACTTTAAAAAGAATTTCAGGAATAATTTGGAGAATGTATTAAATTGGTAAGACAGCAGACAAGAATACCAGTGAAGCAATTTCTGCATTAATCTGTGGAACACATAAGAATCACTATGGAAGTAGTAAAAGGCAAATTGAATGAGAGTTATCAGACATTGAGATGAGATGGTGGACAGGACATGGTGAATGTGTCGTTACAGGTAAAGTCATGATATGTGATTAAAGTCATCTTTTGGAAACAATATCATCAAATTCCTGGTAACTATAAATCCTGAAGTACACCTAATATAGGGATCCTCAACCACCAGTGCAGGTCTGTAGCCTGTTAGGAACTGGACCCCATTGCAGGTCTGTAGCCTGTTAGGAACTGGACCCCACAGTGGGAGGCAAGTGGCAGGTGAAATTGTGAAGCTTCATTTATAGCTCCACATCACTTGCATTGCTGCCTGAGCTTCACCTCAGATCAACTCTGGCATTAGATTCTCATAGGAGCATAAATCCTAATGTGAACTGAGCATGTGAGGGATCTAGGTTGTGGGTTCTTTATGAAACCAGTGCTTGAAGATCTGAGATGGGGCTGAGGCAGTGATGCTAGTACTAGGGAGCAGCTGCGAATACAGATTAAGTTGCAAATACAGAGGTTTGATGGCACAGGGACCATAATAAATCAGTTGCTTGCAGTTTCATATCAAAACCCTATCAGTGAATGGCAAAAAACAATTAAGCTGCATCTGATGGTAGGCTGTATAGTGGCAAGTGTGTTGATGTACTTCAGTTGTATAGCGTCTAATGGTTTTAGGTCAGAATCTGACATTTATTTTAGTCCACATGTGGCTCGCCCATTTTTAATTTACCTCTTCCATCTGCAGTTCTTTCATGATTATGCGTTTGTCTTCACCAGAGATTTGGTAAGGCCAAAAGCTAACTCTAGCCAAAATGAGTAACAAGCATCACTGCAGAGCTTCTTTGAAAAGGTGAAAAGACACAATGATGACATAGCAGAAGACTCTTACGACTGCCAACAAAAAGAAAACTGCCTTTAAAAGAAAATACTTAGAGTTCTGCTTAAATTACAGGTTTATTGCAACAGATAATTCACATTTTCCAAGCCTGTTTTATATAATATGTGGCAACCACCTATCTAACAAAGCCAAGAAACCTTTAAAACTACTTCATCAGGCTGGGCATGGTGGTGCATGCCTATAATCGCAGCAACAGGAGGCTGAGGCAGGAGGATCACTGTGAGTTCAAGGCCAACCTGGGGTACATAGTGAGTTCAATGACAGCCTGAACTATATACGGAGACCCTGTCCCAAAAACAAAAAGCAAAAACAAACTGCTATACCACATGGTGACTATGCATCCTATGTTAACAGACAAGCTTTTGAAGTTTTTTTTTCAAAGAAAAAAATGTGAACATGAGAATAGAAGCAGTTATTGAAGCCCACCACTTCATCAAATCTGTTTGCAATGAGAGTATCAATCTTAGTGGCTAACTGCATTGTCAGAACTAAGAAGCCCTTTATTATTATTATTATTATTATTATTATTATTATTACTATTATTATTTTTGAGATAGAGTCTCACTGGCCTTGAACTCACTATGTAGCCCAGGCTGGCCTCAAACTCCCAGTGATCCTTCTAACTCAGCCTCCCATGTGCTAGGATTACAGGCGTGTACTGCCACACCCAGCAAAACCCTTCGCTATTGGTGAAATATTGATATGCCTGCTGCTAAGGACATTTGTTGTGAACTTAGGAAATGCTGCAGTTCGAAAGGTGACTCCTATTCTTTTTTCAGTTAGCACAAAATCTAGATGAATTGATGCAATAACAGATGATACTGAGGCACAATTATTAAAGAAGATTCATGTGTCACCATGGTATACAATCCAGGTTGATGAGTCTAGTGATGCTCAATATAAGGCAACAATACTTGTTTTTCAGAGGCTGTACATGAGGATATTATGTTCTGTGCACTTTTTTTTGCCAATCACACCACAGCTGCAGAACTATCCCAGTCTTTGAATGATTATATATCAAGAAAATTGAATTGGTCGTTTTGTGTTCTGATATGCATGGATACAGTGGCTGCCATGGTGGACAGCTTTCTGGTTCTCTTATGTCAAAGAGGTCACTTCTGAATGTGAGTCTGTGCATTAAGTTATCCATAAAGAACTGGCTAGCCAAAAAAAAAAAAATCAGCTGAACTTAACTTTTGCAGGATGTGATTAAAATTATCAGCCACATAAAGTACATGCCCATAACTTGCATCTGTTTGCACAGCTCTGTGAGAACACAGAACACACATGTTTTACATATAGAAGTGACATTTCTTTCTAAAGGTACATCACTGGCCAGTTTTTTGGGTCACAAAAGCCACTCCTTGAAGTTCTTTTTAAAAAGTGACCACATTTCATTGACACAGAATGGGTCGCAAAATTTTCTCACTCTTGTAACATATTCAACCTGCTCAAAAAACTCAGTCTCATTGTGAAAGAACAACCGTTGTGTTCCAGTAAGCAGATAAAGGTGGCTGCATTCAAAGCCAAACTGGAATTATGGAGGCAACAAGTGAACACTGGAACTTTTTAATTTATTTCAAACATTAGGACAGATTTTGATAAGAGTCCGAAACAGTCTTCTTTCTCCCAGCTGGTATATGATCACTTAACTTTCGAAAGACACCCAAACTGGGAAAAAATGAATCCTTGACCCCTTTGCAAAGGAACCAAGTGAATTTACTTTGTCCATGCCAGAAGAGAATCAACTGTTTGAGAACACAAGTGATGGTGGCCTTAAAAGTATATTTGAGACCGCTTCAAACCTCCATATATTCTGGATTAAAGTCAAGGCAGAATATCTTGACCTGCTTCCGTTTACAATATCCTATCTTTGCAAAGCAGGGTTTTCTGCACTGACAACAACTAAAGCAAAATTACAGTGTAGACTGGATGTAAGCAACACAGTTTGGGTGCCAGTGTTTCCAGTCACCCCCAGACAGGACCATCTAGTTGAGAAAGAACAAACTCAGGCCTCTCACTGATTCTGCATTATGATGAGTTGTATTTCTTTACATGTTACAGTGTAATAATAATAGAAATAAAGGGCACAATAAATGCATTGCACTTGAATCATCCCTCTCCCTGTTGGTGGAAAAATCGTCTTACATTGAACTGGTCCCTGGGGCCAAAAAGGTTGAGGATTACTATTCTAAAGGAGTAATAGTATTTTTTCAGTCATTTGTTGAACAGATATTTGTTGAATGTCCAATAAGTTCAGGAGCTAGTAATTTAGCAGTTAATAAAAGAGGGAAGAAATACCTATCCTTTTGCATTCTAGTAGGAGAAGTAGATAAATGAGATATATGGAATATTTCGTATTAGCTAAGTGCTAAAGAGTTAAAAATAAAACAGGGAAAGGAAACAAAATGATCCAGAACCAGGAGGGTTATGGTTTTAGACATGGAGAAACAGAAACACACCATGATTGAAAAAATGACATTTGAATAGTAGCCTGTGAGACGGGAGAGACAAACCTTTGCAAATACCTAGGGAAAGACAGGTTTTACTCATTTATCTTACTGAAGTTCTGTGATCTGAATGTGTTCCACTCCCCTCAAAAATTCACATGCTAAAATCTTGATTCCCAAGGTGCTGGTATTCGGAGACGAGGGATTTGGAGGTGATTAGGTCATGAAGATGGAGCTCCCATAGATGGAATTAGTGTCCTTATAAAAGATGCCCAAGGGGGTTCATTCACCCCTTCCACATGTGAGAATACATAGAAGGTACTGTCTATCAATTAGGCCCTGAACTGAATCTAACAGTGCCTTGATCTTGTACTTTCCAGCCCCCAGAACCATGAGAAATAAATTTTTGTTGTTTATAAACTATTCAGTTTATAGTGTCTTGTTACAGCAGCCCAAACGGACTGAGACATCAAGTTTAATGAAGCATTGGCAATTTGATATACTGATAGCTATAAAGCTTTATCCATTGGCAAATATTCTTTGCTGATGCTTAGTAACTATTCCTATTGATAGTGATAAATTTTGTTAATAATAGATTTTGGTTTTTTTTGTTTTTGGTACCAGAGATCGAACTCACAACCTTGCACTTGCCAGGCAGGCGCTTAGGCCACTGAGCTAAATCTTTGGCCTTTGTCTTTTTGAGACAGGGTCTCACTATGCTATTCAGGCTGGCCTTGAGCTCACTTTGTAGCCCAGGCTGGTCTCAAACTTGCAATGATCCTCCTGCCTCAGCCTCCAGAGTGCTGCGATTACAGGAGTGTGCCACCATGCCCAGCAATAATAGATATTTCCTTGCAAATACTTAATACATATAAAAATGTGATACAACTATTGATTAATAATAATGTTCTTTGCTTATATGGGTTATCTCTGATAGGCAGAACATCAGTTACTTATTGAGAGGTTTATTTGTATTATAGTAGACAGGTACTGTTTTTAGATACTGGGGATTAAGTAGTAAATCAGGTAGAATGAATACTCCATACTGAATACTCCATACTGAATGAATACTCAATAAAAAAAAATCTAGGTAAGATATAGGACTCACAACTGAATTGGAATTTCAGATAAAAAATACGTAAGTTATGTTCCATGTGATATTTGTGGCACACTAAAAAAAGTTATCTAAAATTCAAATTTAACTAGATTTTACATTTTTATTTTTTGAATCTATCAATTCTATGCTTTCACTATACTTAGAATTTAATATGCTGAACTCAAAGATTAGTAAATACAACTACTATAAAGTAGATGTGGTATGTAACCTGGGAAGCCATAAATTAGAAGTTTCTGAAGCTCTAAATGTTTAGAGGAAACACGCCTTCCAACCAAAAACACCGACTCTTAGAACAAGAAATAAATTATCATGTTTAAGACATTTTTTTTTATCCTTTTGTACCCTGGCCTCTTTGTTAGCTTAACTAATGTTATTAATTATGTCACTAGTTATTTCATTGCCACATAGCACTCTCAACTTTACTCCAGAGTCAAAAGTTTTAAGACTAGGCATGGTGGTACATGTCTGTAATCCCAGCACTTGGGAGGCTGAAGCAGGAGGATCATGGCAACGACAAGGCCAGATGGAGCTACACAGTGAGTGCAAAGCCAGCCTAAACTACATAGTGAGACCCTGTCTCAAAAAAATAGTTTTAATATGATGTACTAGCAGCAAATAAAATATGTGTAAATAAAGGCAATAGGGAAGTAAACCAAAATCTAAAAGTGCTTATACTTTAGTCATCATTCTAATATAAGATGGACATGGGGATATTAGATCATTGTAGGAAAACTGTATAACTTGAATGTTTCTCTAACACTACATATCACTCCTGGCTATTAGAACAATTCAAATATTTTCTCTTTCAAAATATTTAAAATAAAGATTGGATGTGTAGACTCTAAAAATCATAAATAATACAGGATTATGCCTTCAGAAAGTATATAACCTAAGAGAGGAAATAAAGATTCATGAAACTAGCAGAATATAGTGCCAAAATATGCAAATTTTATCTCTAATTGAGATGGTAAATTCATTCAGACTGGAGAGGAATAGACAAAAGCAACTAAATGAGGAAAAATTTTTTTTTCTCCATAGCTTTATAGTTTTCTATATTTTTTTACTTAAAAGTAAAGGTTATTACTGGGCCAGAGACATAGCTCAGTCGTAAAGTGTTTGCCTAAGTTTCACCAGGCTCTGGATTTGTTCCTTACCACTGGAAAAATAGATAAAGCAAAATAAAGGTTATTGTCAATTTTTTCAAAGTACAAAAATGTTAAGAGAGAAAAGCAAAAATCAGTTTTAATCTCACTACCGGAGATAGCCACTGATAGAGTTTTAGTATATATTCCTTTCTTTATATTCTAAATAAAATTAGGATCTTACTATATGTCCTTTTATATCCTACTTTGTTCCATTTTTTTATCATTAAAAAATTTTAAAAATATGACTTTTAATAAGCATACTATTCCACTTTATGGCTGTATCATGACTGGTTTTTCTCTGGTTACAAATTTTGTTTATTTTTAGATTGTTTTATTTTTATAAATATTGATGCATAAAATGGCACTATCCCAAAATCTTTGTAATAATGCAACATCTAATTTTTGAACACTAGTTACTGCTCTGGATGTTGTGATGAAAATACAGTGATTATTGAAATTTTTATTTTTGTAAAAAACACATTGCCATTAATCCCCTTAAAATACTCCCTTTTTGAAACAGTTGTGGAAGTCGTGTCTTGTGAGTGTCTTTTGTGGTGCTGTTGTGGCTGCCTCAAGTGTGCTAAAACCGTTTAAAACGTTTACCTTTCACGGTCATTTTGACTTTGGGGTAGAACCAAAAGCCACACAGTGCTAGAGCTGGTGGATAAGGCAGGTGAAGACAAACCATAATGTTTTTACAAGCCTGCTTTTCCATTGAATGACACTTGGCAGGAACATGCACTGCACTTTTTTTTATTTTTATTTTTTTTGGCGGCACCGGGGATTGAACTCTCAACCTTGCGCTTGCCGGGCAGGCGCTTAGACCACTGAGCTAGATCCCCAACTCCTGCACTGTGTTTTTAAATCGCATCTTGTAAAGCTATGAAAGCAGACTTCCAAAGCTGCTTCAGAAAGTAGCAGGGAAGATAAGTGTGCTCAACGTAAGAGGAAGTACTTTGAGCGGGATTATTGGCAATGTGTGTTTTACTGCAATAAATATTTTTAAATTTAAACATTCACGGTATATTTTTACCACACCTCATACATAAGTGAACAAACAATCCAAAATCTTTACTATGATAGAGAACAAAACAGAGACAAGATGTAAGCTCTTTATTATGTCAAATAAGTGCTCCAGAAAGGTATGAAGCAGGAACGGTTTTATAAAGCAGGAATTGTGTTTTTCAATAGGACAGTCAAGAAAGAACTCATTGAGAAACTGACATCTGAGTAAACACCTGAAAGTAGTGAGGCAGCAAACCAGCTGGATGTAGGAGGGAAACATCCCAGACAGAGAAAAGCCTGGAAAGACCCTGGGTCTGGAGAGGTTCTGGCAAGTGTGAGGAGCTTACACAGAGTGGGCATGGAAAGTTGTATAAGGTGAAGTCCAATGAATAATGCGTAGTGCCAGTCCATGTCCAATGTTCCTGATGAGAAGTGGGATCTGGCCTGTAATGCTGACTAACATGGGAAACCACTGGAGAGTGTTACCTAGAGTTATGTGATGGTTTTGGCTATTCTTTGACAGTAGGACTGCAGAAAGAAGAGCAGAAACAAGAACAGTCAGGAGACTCTTGCCGTAATCCACATGGGCAGTGATGGTGATTTTGGATAATGGGATTAAGAGTAAAAGTGATGAGAAACAGGTTTATATTGACTTAGATGTGAGACATGAGAAAAAGGAATTAGGAATTACTTCAAGCATTTCCAGTTTGCTCCTTAGGATACATTTCTAGAGGAAGAAGCTATAAGATGTATTTTAAAAGCTATTATACATATAACTAGCTTGTTCACCTGCTAAGTTGTCAGTTTGTACTTCCAGTATTCTATGTGGAAAACAGCTTATGAAAGTTTTTGGGAAAAAATATTTTAACCAGAATTTTAAATAGCTTTACACATTACTTTAGTCTGCTTAAATTTTTCATATATATATTCATGTATTTTAAGCAGGAAAATCTTTCAGATACCAATTACCAAAGGTCAATGTTTTTCTTTTGAACTTATAATATAGAAATAAATATGGAGTAGAATTTTATAATTTTTTTAGAAGTTCCAAATGCCATGAGAAACATTTACCTAAGGAAACAGGACAAGAAAAAAATTTTTTAAGTTAGCAGAAAAGGAAGTAAAGAATCAGGAATCTGACTTACCAAAGCAAAGAGAATTTCAAAAACGCTTAGTAGTATTTTTAAAGTTACTAAAGCATCAAGTAAAGTGAAGATTGAACCAAAGTCATTAGGTTGGCATATCTGATGTTGACTTTGACAAAGGCATTTTTTTTTGAGAAGACTACAACCAAACAAAATAAAAGAGTAGAGTTAATCACAACAAAACAATGAACATGGTACATGACTTCTAAACAGGGTAAAAGGCAATCAATAATGGCTCCCATAATGCCTCTTGTTATCTTCAATATAACTGCCCATACCATCAGGGATAAATAAAATCAAACAAAATAGAACAAAATAAAACCAGTTAAAAAAAAACAAAAAAAAAAAAACAAAGCAAAACAATGTAAGCAATACAGAACTTCAAGATACTAGGAAAACAGCAGTGGCTACCATAACGCTTCTTGTTATCTTCAGAATAGTTGCCCATACCTTCAGACATAATACAATCAAACAACACAGAATAGAGTAAAATTAATTAAAACAAAGCAATGAAAGCAATCCAGGCTTTCTAAACAAGATAATTGGACATCCTCGATGGCTGCAATTATGTATTTTGTTATCTTTGAAATAGCTGTCCATGCCATCAAGTATAATAAAATCAAACGAAACAGAATAAAACAAAACTAATCAGAACAATGAAGACAATATGAGTTTCAAATCATAATAGATTAACGGTGGCCACTTCCTTCCCTTTTTAGATAATTCCTCCCCTTGACAAAGGTATTTTTAGTCGAATACAGAGACAGAAAAAAGAAGGTAAATTAGATCATCAAAACTTTTAGTGAATGATTAAAGGCAGAGAATATAACTTTTTGTACCCAAAAATCGAGGAGGTGGAATAAAAACCCAAATGATAAAGTATGGTGCAAATAATTTCTTGACTTTATTATTGGTAATATAGATTAATCAGTTTTATTTTGGCAGATTTTTATGTACACATAATATACTTTGATCCCTCCTCCCCACCCCCTTTGCTTGACCCTCCCCCATCACACGCGCACACACACACGCCCTGTTTCACATTCAAAGAACTTTTTTTTAAATCAGAGGGAAACACCACCAGAGTATGTCTTTAGGTAGAGAAGGAGCAAGGAAA